>JASDQU010107176.1:101724-127453 GCA_032191745.1 Picea mariana
CAGAGTTGGTTCAACCCGTGACTTGGGATCGCTACGAATTTCATTGATATGATTGATTATACTATTGTTGATAGAGTTGACTTGTGTGCGTGCAGGTAAGCATGGTTAGAGGACTTCGCAGAGGAAGACGATAGGGTGCTACGGGAAGAGGCGCGATGCCTCTAGTAGCATTCATTCCTGAGGGGTCTAACTCCCAGGGAAACGAGCATGTTCTCAAATAGGAGCAGATAGTAGTGGGTGATGTAGTCGGAATGATGGATATTTTCAGCGCATGTCCGAGGCACTAATGACTTGGGTGATGTTACATACAATATCAGAGTTGGTTCAACCCGTGACTTGGGATCGCTACGAATTTCATTGATATGATTGATTATACTATTGTTGATAGAGTTGACTTGTGTGCGTGCAGGTAAGCATGGTTAGAGGACTTCGCAGAGGAAGACGATAGGGTGCTACGGGAAGAGGCGCGATGCCTCTAGTAGCATTCATGCCTGAGGGGTCTAACTCCCAGGGAAACGAGCATGTTCTCAAATAGGAGCAGATAGTAGTGGGTGATGTAGTCGGAATGATGGATATTTTCAGCGCATGTCCGAGGCACTAATCAACTGTTTGGAAAGAGATGAGGCGAGGACGTTGGCACCCGCTGAGGTTCCATCGCATGCTCCAATCGGTACTGGTAGAATTCACCGTGAACTCGAGAAGGTCAAATTTCTCGAGTTCTTTGGTGCCCCAGACGGTGCAACCACCAAGGCATGGTTGGAGAATATGGCAATGTGCTTCGCACTTTGCGATTATACCTCCAATATGAAGGTCCATATGGCAATCTTTCAACTGAAGGGGAGTACTCTTCTATGGTGGAAGACACTCCTACTGCAGTTGAACATGGCCATCGAAGACGTGTCATGGGAACTGTTCAAGGAATGGTTTCGAGAGAGATACCTTTCAGAGGAATTCATTGAGCATCAACTCAATGAGTTCAATGCATTATGACAGGGAGGTCGTACAGTGCCCGAGTATAAGGCCCATTTTATGGAGCTTCTCTGGTATGCTCCGCACCTTAACATTGAGAAACTTAAGGTCAACAGGTTCGTGTTCAGCCTTAACGGAATCCTATGTGCAAAGGTTTGGATTTTGATGCCTCAAACCTTGCATGATGTTGTCCAGAAGGACCACATAGTGGAGGAGGATCTTATGAGTGGGGGTCAGACTAGGACTCCAGCGAGACCAGCAGGGCAGGTGTCATCTGGAGCATAGCAGCATCCGACACCAGCCAGACATACGTCGAGATATCGTGGTTTCTAGAGGGGATCCACTTTCACTACACCTCGATGACTGATGCCTCAACAACGGACACCTTATCAGGGACCACAGCAATAGCAGCAGCAGTTTAGGCCTATTCAACAGAACAGACCAGGGTTCCATGTCGGTGGGCTGTCATTTTCTACTTCGGGTGTCAGGACTACTGGGTCAAAGAAGGGGTGTTGGACATGTGGGGAGCCACACTACCAATGCGACTGCCTAATGGAGAGGACTAGAGCGTCTGGATCAACTGGACCCACTACCGTGGGAGATATGGGCAAGGCCCATTGGATTCATGCAGTGGTGAATAATTGCCAAGCAGAGCACCAGTCGATTGTGCTCGAGACGATAGGTACCATCGTTGACCAGACCCTTAGTATTTTGATAGATCCTGATGCTACCAAGAGTTTCATTTCGGGTGCAATGCTAAAAAGGATTAAGGTAAAGGTAGTCAAATAGGACGAGTTTAGCTTTGTAGAGATGGCTTCGGAAGCCAAACAAAAGGTTGGAGGAAAGGTTACGGGCTGTGTCCTTAACCTGGGAGAGTTTTTCACAAGGGCCAACCTGTAAGTCATGATCCTAGGATCTTATGATGTCGTGATTGGTATGGACTGGTTGGAATCGCATGAGGTGATACTCAACTGTAAGACAAAAGAGTTGAGATTGGTCGATGACAAGGGACAAAGATGTGTGATTCTAGGATGAAACTAGGGAGTTTCCGTGAGGTTCATCTCGTCCTTACATCTATGGAAGAGTATGCACAAGGGGTGCAAGCTTTATGCGATCCTTGCGTTAAATGAGAAGGGAGTAGCGGAAGGTTTGGAACACCTTCCGGTGGTGAGAGAATTTTCGGACGTGTTTCCGGAGGAGTTACCTGGGATGCCGCCAGAGAGTGAATTGGAGTTTACAATAGACATAAAACTGGGTACTGAATCGATAGTAAGAACGAATTATCGGATGTCGACCCCGGAGTTACAAGAGTTGAAAATGCAACTGAAGGAGTTGCTGGACCTAGGATTGATATGTCCCAGTGTGTCACCGTGGGGTGCACCTGTTATTTTCATACAAAAGAAGGACGGATCATGGAGGCTTTGTATTGACTACCATCAACTGAATAAGGCCACGATCAAGAATCAATATCCATTGCTGAGAATTGATGATCTGCTCGATCAAATGAAGGGTGTGACAGTGTTCTCCAAGATTGATTTGCGATCAGGGTATCACCAGTTACGGATCAAGGATGATGATGTCCCTAAGACCACCTTTAAGATGAGGTTTGGACATTACGAGTTTACTATTTTACCATTTGGAATGACAAAAACCTCAGGGGTATTTATGAGTTTTATGAACGGGGTGTTCCGTGAGTACTTGGACAAGTTCGTCCAAGTGTTCATTGACGATATTTTAATTTACTCTCAGACAACGAAGGAGCATGATGAGAACTTGCACTTGGTACTATAGTGTCTGCGAGGGCAGAAATTGTATGGGAAGTTGTCCAAATGCTCATTTTATCAAACGAAGATTCACTATTTAGGGCATGTCATCTCCGACGAAGGCATTGTCGTGGATCCAGGCAAGGTCGAGGCTATTATGCAATGGCCTGCGCTGACAAATTTCTCAGAAGTGCGTAGCTTTATGGGTTTAGTAGGATACTATCGACAGTTCGTCGAGGGATTTTTGAAGATAGCAAATCCGATCACGGAGTTGCAGAAGAAGAACAAAAAGTTTGTCTGGACCGAGAAATGCGCGGAAGAATTTTAGAGGCTCAAGGAATTGTTGACAACTGCACCAATACTGAAGGTCCCAGACATGGACGTGGACTTCTTGGTATGCACTGACACATCCAAGGAAGGTTTAGGCGGAGTCTTGATGCAAGATGGACGAGTGATCACTTAAATTTTGAGGAAACCAGGAAGGCATGAGGAGAACTACGTGACAAATGATTTGGAGTTGTTAGCCATCATATATGCCTTGAAGGTTTCGAGACACTACCTGGTTGGAGGAAAATTTGAACTAAGGACTGACCATTGTGGACTACAACACATATTTACGCAAAGCGACCTGAACGCGCGACAACGACGTTGGTTGGAATTGCTTAGCGAGTACGACTTTGAGATTACTTACATAAAGGGAACAATGAATCGAGTGGTGGATGCATTGAGTCGGAGACCATGCATATTTTTGGTGTTGCCTCTTCAGACGAATCTACATGAAAATATTCTAACTTTACAGCATGACAATGTCTGGTACAAAGAGGTCGAGGGTTTTATCGGACAAAACACAATGATGGTACCACATTTTGCAGGATTTTTCATTTGATAGCAACAGTTTATTAAGGTTTAAAAATCGGATCTACGTACCACCGAACGACGAGTTGAGGATGTTGATCCTAAGTGACGCTCATAGAGAAGTTTACATGGCTCACTCAGAAGTCATGAAGATTAGGGAATACCTTAAACCCTTATTCTTCTGGAAGGGAATGAAGGCAGACATAGTCAACTATGTGGCCAAATGTGTAGAATGTCAGCAGGTAAAGGCTGAACATAGACACCCAACAGGATTACTACAACCACATACTATACCGAAATCGAAATGGGAGGTTATTTAGATGGATTTTATTGTTGTATTGCCACTGATGGCAAGGAGACATGACTCGATTTTCGTAGTACTGGACACTCTGACGAAGAGTGCTCACTTTATTCTTGTGCATATGACGTATCAGGCACCTGACATAGCAAGAGTTTTCGTCAGTGAGATTGTGAGGCTGCATGGCGTGCCTAAGAGGATTATATCCGATCAAGGATTGGTGTTTACTGGACTATTTTGGACGAGTTTCCAAGAGGCCTTGGGAACCCAACTTAACTTTAGTACTGCGTATCACCCAGAGACTAACGGGCAGACCGAGCAAATGAATCAAACCTTGGAGGACATGTTGCACATGTATGTGATGGACCAACAAAAGCATTGGAAGGAATTCTTGCCACTGGTAGAATTCCATTACAACAACAGTTACCAGAGCACCATTAAGATGGCGCCTTTCGATTTCCTTTACGGGTGACCATGTCAGACGCCTTTGAGTTGGGATTGGATTGAGGATAGGGTCCCGGTGGGACCAGAAGCGATCCAAGAAATGGAAGAGCAAATGAAAACAATAAGACAAAGGATTAAAGAAGCGCAGTATCGACAGAAGAGTTATGTCGATGCGCACCGTGTTGACCGTATTTAGGAGGTCGACGATCGAGTCTTCCTACGGGTTAAACCGCATAAGAGTTCGATCAAGTTTGGGAAGGGAGCTAAACTCTCTCCTAGGTTAGTGGGACCTTTTGAGATTGTGGAAAGAAAGGGGCCTGTGGCCTATCGACTAGCCTTGCCTGATTCTTTGAGGCGTATGCACGAAGTTTTTCATGTATCTATTTTGAGACATTATATTAGTGATCCTACACATGTTATTGACATGAGTTCCTTGCAGGTAACACACAAGGGAGCGCTCATGGCTGAGTCGGTCTGCATCTTGGATCACCGTGTTTGACAGCTATGACATCGAACGGTAGATTAGGTTAAGGTCTAGTGGGACAATTATAGTCTTCACTCGGCGACCTGGGAGGACGCATATGATATGCGCTAGCAGTTCCCATTTTTGTTTGATAGATAGACACATGATACTATGATACACTTTATTTCAGCATATATACTGTGAATCTTCGGGATGAAGTTTACACCAAGAGGGGGTGTATGTAACATCCCACTCTGGTGCACTGAGCGAACTTATTCTTTGAGGACACTTGCTCCCAAGTGATCCAGATTATTATGATATTAAAACCTTTGACTTTGATTATGATGCGTTATGGGTTGATGACATGTTGTTTTACTACATTGACATAGACAGGTACTATTGATTCGATTCTACTGAGTGTGCAGGGCTTTTGACTTTAAGGATGCAGAGGCATCGATGGAACCCCATGGACTCCGGATCGAGTCAGGGAGTGTGCCATTGGGGTTTGATTGTTTTACTGTGATATTAGTGCATCTGACTGGATGATATGATATGGGTATGTTCTGACATGATTTGTTGATGATGTAGGCTAATGATAGCTTTTCGACCAGAATCACATATGGAGTAAAGGGGTCACACACGACTACCGGAGATGTTGAGGGAGAGGTGTGGATAGCATCTCTGCCACAACCTACTAGCACTCCCACCATGTCTTGAACTGTAGGTTAACGATTACCTAGTTCAAGAGGACCCATGATGTCGTGAGGGAAGATTGCGACAGTCGCCCACGATGATTCTAAGGGGCATGCAATAAGGCGGGGGCCTTATTCCTTAGAAGCCCTTAGTCTCCCACAAGTTCACCTGGCAGAGTGTTGACTCCAGGGGTTATTGATGTCTACCAATCAGTAAGGAGGTGAGTGGAACCCTTAGAGCACGTAGTGCATCCTGAAGGGCACATTGCACAAAGGAACAGATGAGGCGAGTGGCACCCTTGGAGTATGTAGTGCGTCCTGAAGGGCACATCGTGCAAAGGAATAGATGAGGCGAGTGGCACCCTTGGAGTATGTAGTGCATCCTAAAGGGCACATCGCGGAAAGGAACAGATGAGGCAAGTGGCACCCTTGGAGCATCTAGTGCATCCTGAAGGGCACGTCGCACAAAGGAACATATGAGGTGAGTGGCACCCTTGGAGCACCTAGTGCGTCCTGAAGGGCATGTTACGTTGTTGATGATAGAGGGATGAACCTAGGCGGCCTTAAGACTAATAACATGTTAAGTAATTTTAAAACAATTTTCCCTAATTAAATGTCGCCCAGTACGAAAACTAAGGCCTAAGTCTAAATTACGCTAGTAGTAGAACCTTGTCTTCTAAAAAATATATATATATAAAAATAACTTAAATAATAATTTTGACCTTCGTTAAATCTTGTAACATGAAGGGAGTAAGAAATGAAGTTATTCATAAAAATAAAATCTGTGGTAATGAATGTAAAAAGCGGAATTATTTATTTTATTTTTGATAATTTAAATTAAAAAAAAATACTAATTAAATGATAAAAGGGAAAAAGGGGGTAAATTCCACACCTGCTTTTATGAGTTCTAATTAAAAAGGGGAAAGAGAGAAAATAATTTTTTTAGTAAACTAGAAAAAGAGGTAACATAAAAAAAACGGGGGGAAAAGGGAAACTTAAGGAATAAGCGTACGTCAACTTAGTAAAGAATCTACCATTTAAGTGCCTTCTAATTTTAAACTAAATTAGCAACTTCATAATAGGGAAAGCCTTTAAAACCTGTAAGGGAATTTGGGGACACCTAGGAGTGATTCTAGGAGTAACTCTAGGTGGGTGAGGGAAATGAGATAATTAAATAAATAAAGAAATTTAATAATGGAGGAATGTAGGGGATGGGGGACACTTGTACGGAGAGGAACTTTTGGGAATTTATTTTTAAAACTTTAATTAAATGAGATTTTAGGAAAGGAAGGAGGTTCGAAACTCTATAAAATGAAGGAAGGAGAAGGATAAAGGATCATCTTCTATTTGTGTAATGTTATGCTGCAGAAATATTGACTTGACTGATTTACTTGTGGGAGTTGGGATACCCAGCTCGGAGAGGAGTGGTAGCTTAGCCTTATGAGGCGAGCTAGGAGCTAGATGAAATCTCTGGATAGTGTGGTGGCCCCTTTGCGGCTTGGGGGGATTAGGGGGAAGAAGAGTACCCCTAGCATTGGTTGGGAGGTACCGGTGAGGTCTCGACGGTCAATGAGCGGGAGTTGCACGGAGCGTGGGACGTCATTTGAAGTGGGCGATCAGGCAACGATACACTCTTTTTAATTTGTATAGTATATGTTGTAGGTTTTATGCTTGGATCTGCTCATTTAATGGAAAAGTAAATTGATGTTTTTTTTTATTTGATGATTGGGACCTTCTTGAGCCTAGCTCGATAGTTGTTGTCTCCTATGGCCTTCGTTTTCCCACATGTCTTGACCACCTAGCTGTGATTGATTGTGTCCTTAATGGTTGTTTAACTTTCGTCCTTGGTTCACCAGTCCTTTCCTGAGCAGTCGGCCAAGAGCCTGATCTATGGTCGTCGACTTAGGGTTAAAAGACCTATGGATCTCAATGCCCTGCTTTTCTGTGCGAGGATGTCGAAGCAAAGGACAAACCTATCTGCCATCCACCTCTGATGTTGTCTTTGGTTGAAGGTCGGCCTTGCGTTCTGATGAGTTTTTTTTTAAACCCTGCAGAATTTTATTATTGACAAGGTTTTTCTATAAACTCAGCATGTTTTTACCTAGTGTTATCTTGTTTTTACCCCTTTTATCTCGTTGTACATTTTTGCGTATTGCATTCTTGAATGTGTTATATTGTTGGTTACTAGCTCTGCATTTTAAAGGGTTGAAGGCATTTTCTTTACTGAAATATGGCTGTGCCTTTTTCATTTAATTTGACTATGATTCCTTATATTAATGGCATTGGGGTTTGTGTCCTGCATTTCTTTTAATGGTGTGTTTCTTAACTAAGCGATTTAATTCAGGAATATTATTTAATTCAGGGGTATTTTTCTCCAGTGTTTTTTTCTTATACCCGAGATCTTCATAGTAAACACCTGTGTTTTATTTTACTTGTCGGACGGGGTTAATAACCCTACGTTACCCCATCATTTTCTGGATAGTGTTTGATCTTGGGGCCTTTCCATATACACCTCCATTGCTCTACGCTCATAACCTTGGCCTGCATTTTTTTTGCTGCAACTAATGTGTCTCTTGGGCATTTGTTTTTCTACACAAAACAAAAAAAATCATGGAGTAAAATGGTAGTCGCTGCCAGTCATCATTTTTTTCCAACCTTGATTTTCTCCTTCTGAATTCGGTTATGCAGACCTTTGTTTCTTAGAAGTGATTAGCCATGCGCCCATTAGACCCAACACACCTGAAATTAATGAGTTCTTGTTGAAATCTTAGGTGATATGCCATTGCTTTCCTAAGAGCGAATCCCTTTTACCTGTGCATCTTCCTTACTCCCTCACGAGATACCTCCGACCTCGTTGACAAACCCCATTGCCGACAGCTTCTTTATCTCCTTATGGCAACAACGTTCTTTGCATTTTTGCCTCTGCTCATTAATAGTCGAAAATGAAATGAGACTGTGGTCACCGGATTGACAACTTTGCATTGTTTTTAGACCGCCCATTTAAATGTTGTATTGTTTTATATATTGGGTGTCAGCGAGAATTTCTAGATTTAATTGATAGTGTTAAGGTTTACTCTCTATAGATATTGGGTGGAGAATATATGGTAAGGCTGTCTCTACTCGTTGACTGACAACATTGTATTTAATTTAGAAACTATGTTAAGAGTAATGATGCCTCCCTGTGTTTCTGTTTTTATAATATAATCTATTTTAGGTCTATTTTTACCTCAAAATTCTAGAGATAAAGATTAATCAATCACAATCTTGGAGATTGTTCCAATGCAACAAGTCAAGAACGCCAAATAGAGCTCGAGGCATTATGTTTCTTTATTCTTCCCACAAATTTTATTTTAAAGTGAATATCAGAATCCACGTCAACAATTGGACAAAATCGTAGTTGCTCAAACTCCTACTCAAATTGGCTCTTGAGATGAAAGTGGAAAGAATCTCAGTTTTAGGGAATTCTATGTTGGTTATAAAATGGGTGAATGACTTTTTATTCAAAATTTAGTACTTAGACCACTTCATGCTTAAATTTTAGTAGCATCGAATCAATTTGTGAAACCTCTCTTCTCCATGTGTACAAAGAACATAAATCTAGAGCATATGTTATGGTTCTAATTCATATCAATTTTAATTTGATAAAGAAACATAAGGCGAAAGCGATATATACATCTCATCTCTTTCATAATCATATTTTTATTTTATGCTTAGATTCATGTTACATTGTTATCCTACTATCTTATGTTTATGTTGAGGGCAGTTAGATGGTCAATTATCTTTAAAAAAATTCATTTATTTTTCCCTTCAAGGTTGCTCCCCTTTTTCATATGTACATAGGATAGTATATGTTAATGTAGAAGAAAGTAACCTTATATTGAAACAATATTAGATAGATGTTACCAATTCTACAACATTAACATCAATCTATTTTGTTTTAGTTAGTGTTAAATAATAGAAATCAATCTAATGTTTCATAACAACAATCTATTTTGTTTCAGTTAGTGTTTTATAATAGCAATCAATCTAATGTTTCATAACAGTGATCCACTTTGTTTTAGTTAGTGTTTAATAATAGAAAGCTACTTTATTTTAGTAATGTTTCAATTAATGTTAATGCTAGTAGGTTGATATTTGGATAAAATTTGAATGCCCAATTGGAATGTATAATGATTAAAGTTTGAATGGAGAATGTTGGAGTCATGGTTAGGTAGCTCTTAATTCACTTGCACCTTGAATTAATTTGATAGTTGCATTGCGTCATGAATAAATGAGAAGCATGGTTGATTATGTAATTGTTCTCTTAGTGATTTTAAAATCAAGTAGGTTACTCTTGCGCCATTAGGAGATGCTGACGTATGATCGAATTGTAAGTTTATAATAGAATTTGTGCACGAACTTGTGTCATTTTATGATGGATTTAGTAATCAAAATATCTTGCACATTGGAATTTATGTGATGTGTGATTGATTCATAGAACACTATTGCGCATTGATCATCATTGATGTGGTTGACTTAGCATATTTAGTTGGTTTGCTTGTGTCGGGCGGGATGTAGACACCTCCTTGTTCCTCAGAACAGTCGCCAGCCCTGAGACCTTAAATGGTCAAAATCGATGGGAACCTAGGCTTGAGCATTTCTTATGTGTCTTGGAGGTCCTAACTATTGTAGGGTAGGACGGGTGGGTAGTCATTCTTATTTTCATCGGTTGAATGTCATATATTGCTTCCAGGTGATTGATGTGCTTCTATGTTTAGTCGTCATGTTATTGTTTCGTGAGTTGCTTGCGCCTTGTTCATCGTCGTGTTGCGACACAGAGTATAATGTCTTTATTACCCTTGTACACCCGCACACACACACAAAAAAAAAAAAAAATTGCACTTGTTATGTGAGGCTCGTTGTCGTAACAACAGGAGGGATGTTATACCAACATATCACCAACATGGGTTTTTCCCGCAAGATTCTCTAACAATGCCATGAATTTTTTAGAGCATCAAAATGGGTTTTGCATCAAGACTTCAACATATCACCAAAATGGGTTTTGCCCGTAAGATGCTCTAACAATGCCATGACTTTGTTTATCTGCATAGAAAGCATTATAATGGATGTCAAATTAAATAGTTATCCATTTTAGATCATACCTCCCCATCTTGAGAGCATTTGGTCCCAAAGGAAAAATTTCCCCAACTTTTTATTTTTCTTTAGAGTACCATTTAATCATTTTATAAACCCTAATCATTCTACCAACCCTATTATTTTTGTGAGTAGAATGAAGGATCCTAAATACATCATGGCCTCTAAAATCTTACACATTTAAAACAATCATTTTAAACTTGTCGACTAAATGTGTTGTGTTATGTATTGTCATTGAAAACAATAGTCATGCTCGTGTGGATACTTTTAAGGTGGAGAAGAAGAATACTAAAAGAGATTTTTGGGAGATTATGGGCTATGTTCCCTCTACTACACATCGAGTCCCAAGGGTGTGATCACCATTATTATTATTTTGTTATTATTATTGTGTTACTATTTCTATTGGGACACATTGCATATGGGGAATAAATGAAAGTAAACTCTGGCCACCTACACACTTGATAATATCCTTTCATAGCTTCAATTTCACCTTCCATGTTTATTTGAGTTTGTTGATAATGGTCAATGGGAATATTTCAAACAAAATATACAAATGTGTGAAGTAGGAATGTTTCAAGCATAATATACAAATGTAAAGTAGAAACATTTCAAACATAATACACAATTTTAAGGTTAACATATAATTTTAGAATGTGTAATAGCTGCCTTCAATTGACAAATTAAAGTGTTTATTTATTTATGTGTATATTAAATTTAATTTACAAATTAAAGTGCTTATTTATTTATGTATATATTAAATTTAATTTACAAATTAAAGTGTTTATTTATTTATGTGTATATTAAAGTATAAGAGTATAGGTTAACTATGATCTTTAACCAAATATTATAGGTTCAACATCTATACATTATAAGAAAATAAGATATATTAAGCTCACAATCATTCACTCTTATGTTAATAAGAGACACTATTTACTTGTGATTACACGTCTTAACATAAAAATCACGATGTTTACATGTCTTAACATAAAAATCATGATATGTTAAATCTTATATAAAATCATAATTCAATGTTCACAACTAACATAAAGTAACACAAGAGGAGACGAAAAGGAAAGTGTTGACCCTACTTTTGATGTTATACCCTTCACACTATGGTATGGTAAACCATATTTATTTCACTTGTAAAGTATTGAAGATGATATGTATTAGGAAACCATGAGATGTGGTACGATTCTATTTTGACATGTGAGAAGGTTAATAGCTAGCTTGATGGCACATTTTACATTTTAGATAAGTGATGCATACTATATATATATATATATAATTCATTACCATTTTTCATGATGCCCAACAAAATATACAATGATCCACCTAAAATACCAACATGCCAAGATTAAGACACTTGCCATTGATCGAACAACAACAATTTATCATTGCTTAGTGGGAGTGCCACACCAACCCATGAGGTGTATTTGAGGATATACATTACAAAATGTTATCATCAGCATTAAAGTAGTTCCTTGTTGATGAAATTCATAATGGTAAGCTTTTTTATAAAAAAGTTTGGAGAAAGTTAGGTGAGAGAGTAACTACTCATGTTAAGTTTAAATAAACAAAATAATATAATGGGTATTGTTGTGAAAAAAAAGCTTTCTTAATGTTAGGTTAAATTTCTCATTAAATCATGTTTAAATCATGTTTATTTTCATAGAAGTATAGTTTCTCACTTATCTATGTAAATTAAAAATTCCAAGTGAGGATATTGGTACTTTGTTAGTTCTCAAAGATTCCTCTCTTTTCCTAGTTTTTATAATGGAGGATGGTAATAATCACTTACCAAAATATCAGTTGGTAACCACAAGAGAATTAAACAGGAGCATAGAATATACTAATTGACTAACTAATGAGTCTCATAATTTTCTTGTTTTTCTCATCTTCCTAAGATTCCCCTCTCTTCCCTAGTTTTTAGAATAGAGGATGGTAATAACCACCTACAAAAATATTGGTTGGTAACCCCAAGGGAATTAAACAAGAGCATAGCACATACTAATTGACTAACTAATGATCCCCATAATTTCCTTATTTTTCTCATCTTCCTATGACCATTTATCTTCTGAAAACCCTAAGCCTTCACCATAAATACTATATCTACTAATTAACTAACTAATGAGCCCCATAATTTCCTTATTTTTCTCATCTTCCTATGGCCATTTATCTTCTAAAAACCCTAAGCCTTGCCACCATAAACACTATATCTATTGATCTTGCCAATTTTGTAGATTTACAATTTGTTAATTAATCACTTGCAATTAGTTAATTTGGTAGTATTTTATGGGATTTTATGATGGGATTTTGGGAGTTTACATGTATTGATGAGTAATGTCTTATTAGTATGTTTGTTGATGAGTAATGAATGTTATATGTAACGCCCAAATTTTAACCCTCTAAATTAATTGAAATTAAAATGTCAAATTTCTTACTCTCTAAGTTATGATGTCATCAAGATGTAATGATAAAATGTATCTTAATATACAATGTATATAAATTAATGGATTTTAGAAATAAGAATGAACTATGATATGGACACTGGTTAATGTGGTATAAGACAAAAACACAATTTTGCAACTTACAACATAAACGATTAAAATGAAATAAGGTTAGTGTTCATTGTAAGACACGATGCACTAAATATTTAATTGGACAAACTTTAACTAAACTATATAAATATTTTTAGAACTCTCTTTTGTCGAAATAATTTTAAAAATGTACATGTGTTACCCTCAATAATATCATCAGAAAATAATTGAAGTTGACAATGTCGAACATGACGAGGTTCATTATGATATGTGGATCATAATCAAATGCAACTACAATCATACAACATTCCTAAAATGAGTTTGAGGATAATAATATAATTCATATAATGTAAAACAAATTAGAATCTCTAACTACAATACCTATATTGTCTGGAACGTAATGTTGCACATGATCAGAGGTTCATTGCACATTCCTACGATCTTTCGAAGAAATTGTTTCCATGTGATTGTCCATTTTATTCCTTGTCTTTATGAGAACCCGTCCAACCCTTTAAAATTGAGGTGTATCCTTATTTGAATGTCTCTAACGATGATGTTGTATCTTTTTACTTTGTGGGCTAAAAAAACTACGTTGTCTCTTAGTCATGATTTTAGATGGAGACATGACACTCACAATTTTTTCTTTATATTTGCTTCTAAAGTGAAAACCAATTTGTCAATTGCTTCAACATGGTCCACATTTGTAGGAAAATTGTTCAACATATTCTTTGCTCTTTTATTGATCGATGCATGTAGAAATTGCAATCTGTCAACCTCATAGATTGGATTGTTCAACGTTGATGTGTCGGGATCAACATGATCTGATAAAATATTTACATGGTTAAGGTTTGCTTGGTCTTCTAGTAGAAGGCTCATTGTCATTGTTTGATTTAAATCAACTAAAAATCTAGGTCTGTCAATAATTGTACTTGAAACATTTGGTAATGTATTAATGTATAAATCATGTTCATTAGCCCACATTTGAACTTTGAAGACATGCATACAAACATTTACATTCAACACCCAATCAAAACTACAAAAATTAAACTCAGAACCTATGTATATGACATTACACTAGGTATCAGGAGTATCTTTATTTTAACTACGAACTAGAAATTCATTCATACTTTTTGGGTCATGCAAACAATATTCATTTGGTATCTGGATTTCTCGAGCCTTTGAGTGAGTCTCTTGTTTCTCACACTTGGTAGGGTTTATAATTATTGCTTGTTTTAAACGTTGATTATGAATATAATATAGTTCAAATTTTTTCAATAAGATGAACAACAACAAATCCACCAGTTTGTGGCATGATTTGTTATCCTCATATAGGTACCTATATTTTAGATACATGTGGTAGGATTCAATTTCATTATTGGTGTCTTGATTGGAATGCGGAAATTTCCTATAATATTTTGCCGACATATCTGGAAAAAAAATTATCATCAACTAAAAAGTAATGTCTAAAATCATGCAAGTATGGAATAATAGTTATGATTCAATGTTACATGACACTTACAAATTTTTTCATTGGATAGCCAAGTGGTGTCAAAAATTTCAAAAACTTTTCCTCTTCACTAAATTCATGAAATATTCTCACAACTGCTTTTCATACAGACTCATCATTTTGGCAACTATGCATGATTTCTCCTAAAGAACGAAGAATGCAGACTTTGTTTTCTTTGATTTTCACTTTTCTTCCAACATTTTTTACCCATGCTCGATGGACATGCCATACACATAGTAGAATTGAGGAATTGGTTAAACTCCCGAAATAACATTACATTAGAAGAGAGTAAATTTTGTGAATGCAACATGTTCTTTTCATGTTTTTTTTCAAATAAAACAAATTTCGAACCTTAATGCTTGAATCTCAATAGTAGCATCATCGGTGATAAATCCTCGTACATGCCAATCTAGGCGTTCTTTCATTCCCACATCAAATAAAGATGACAATCATTTACGAATATCATATGTAGAATTACGTGATGAAATCACCCAAGCCACATAAACACCATTACGATTTTTTTCGAATACCATTAACATATAAAGTTGATACTACATTCAAAAAACATAAGTGTTAATATAGTATTCAACACATAAAAATTGATTTTAATCACCATAAATAAATGAAAAGGTTGATTATACACACCCCATACATATTGGTACTAAATGTGGAGCACATAGACATAACATTGTTGTGTGAATACTTTCCCATCATGGAATGCATCCAACAGGTTTGTATGCCTATAATGAATGGTATGTATTCCATAATATCTTTCTTTTGATAGAAAAAAAAAACTATCTGGAAACTGATTATACCAACATTCGACACTTGTTGGATCACTCTCATCCTTCATATATTCTTTCTTTCTAATATTATGGTAAATGTTAGAAATAGCCATCCTTGTCATTAAGGCATCCTGAGTTACCCCTGTGAATAACTCACTAGATTGATGTTGCACATCACAGATGAATTTGTCCCAAACCATTGTGACATTAAAACCTTTTTCAATCATCTTTTCTACACTAGCTCGTATATCAAAGGACAAATGTCATGCATATTTAAATGTTTGAGGTCTACCCACTACATTCTTCCCATGACACATGCCACCAGATTGATCAATATGCCTACACTCAGTGTATGTTACAATAGCATAATTTGGACGCATATAAAGTCGATGCATGATTAAATGACATCTACAACCAACTTTAATGCTTTGGCGTGGATTGTGTTTCACTTTTGTTGATCCATGTCGATTCATTGTAATCTCACCACCTAATATTTGACGTGTGGACTACGGACCATATGCACACCAATAACTAAATAAGAACAATGATAATAAATTAGGAAACACGTCAACACAATTTTTTCATAATAAGCTTGAATTAGAAGTTCATAATTATATTAAACAAATAAAGACTGACATGACATCTTCCATATGTGTGTTAATGCGGGCACATACAATCTCCTTCACTTCTTTATATCGATTTGTATTAACAACAAATTGAGTGGGATATTCTTCATCTTATTTCTCCCCATTTATAAAATCTCAAAGTTGACTATATGGAATAATAGCAAATTGATCCCCTCCAATTTGGGTCCATGTTAGATTTTTAGCTGAAAAATCTATCATATCTTTTGGGTCTTTTCTGTCCAATTCCATAATTTCTTCCCACTTTCCCATCTATAGAATACCTATACAAATTTTAATTTTTTGGAGATCAACACTTATGACGTTAAGTTGTTATAAATATTTGACAGTGATCTATCTAATACTAAATGTTACTTTACAATCAATTTTGTGTAATTTAATGTTCTATAATATAAATGCCATAATATTGTACTCGATCCATGGATGATAGTATAAGGTGACCCTAAAAGGGTGAGATGGATAGTATAAGGAGACCCTAAAAATATCAGCCTCATGTGAATAAAGTTGGATTGGGTCCCTCTGGGGGGTAACACATTGTTATGGGATGTTGATGTTTGAACATATGTTCAAATAGTTTGAAGGGATATTCAAAGATGCCAAGTATGGAAAATTGGGTGTAGGTGAAATCATGGTATGTGATGGTTGAGAATTAGTTTCATGTGAGGAAGTTTGAGCTCCTCCTCATTGTAAAGAAGGACTAGTGGATAGGTTGTTTGTGATGTTGGTGCCAAACAAGGTAGAACCTAGCAAGGTTGATCCTAAAACAATTTCATTCACCGGTGTATGGGATGACTGAGATGATGTATCAGCCAAGTTGCGAATACCTTCCAATATTGGGGGTAGATTCAACAAGCATCTAGAACAACAGGGATTTTGTGGTTCCCCAATGATGTTGGACTAGAGAGAAATATGTATGTGAGTTTTGATGAGTGAAATTAATGAACAAGTTCTTTATGTATTTTTGGACTAACTCAACAATGTTACTCAAAGATGGATGTAATCAATAGTGGATATCATACATAAAAAAAACCAATCAATCATCAATGTAGGGTAGTGAGGTTTACCCGTGTCGAGAAATAAAAATAAATTTGCATGTGTCCTAAAAGACGCATCATCCTTTCTCTCAATAGCATAGGGCCTTCCAAAAGCACTCAATAGTGGGGCATGAATCCACTAGAAGAGTAACTAGTGAAGGTACGAACAATCAGTTATAATGAGGGGTGAAGGGGGCATACCCCGAATGTACTGGCGATATTTCCCAACAACCGTTCAAAATCTGATTGAGGTGCGATTGCAGCCCACAACCGCCACCTATGTATAAAAACCTAGATTTGGAAACTAAGTTACCTCGATCAAGCATGACATTTAGATTTTCGGCCTAAAAAATGGGTCATGGGCTGGATGCTTTCCAAGAGTTGGGTGACTCAAGGAGGCATGCACAGAACAACTAGACCTCGGCCTTCGACCCTTCAGGGGTATCCTCCTGCCTTATGGTGTAGGAATACTTGATTTAGAGGATTTTTGGTTTCCTATTTCACAACTTCTAAGTTTCAATGCGAGATGATAACAAGGGGTTATTTGGATACCTATCCCCAAGATCTTAACTTAGACTAAAACTCTCCAAAAATTCTAATATATATATATATATATATATATAATTGCATTTACATATTTATTCATTAAATATAACATTTATCATATATATCTCATAAAAAAAACATTCCAATATATTTCAATACATTCAAACTTATGATCAAATATCCTTTTTCATATATTTCGCATCTTTAACTTGTCAGGTACATGTTTTCATTAATTACTTCATTCTAATTTTATTTTTTATTTGAATATTCTAAGTATTTATTTCAATATTACTTAAATTAGCTGAATCATAAATTTTTTTCTATTTTAATTTTTCATTCTGATTTTTTTATTTCAATTTCTTGTAAAATTAACTGACCATTCGTTTAAAATTAAAAGTCACAGATTCAATATTTTACTTAAATTGCTTGAACTATAAGTATATTTCTATTTTAATCTTTCATTTTTATTTTTTTTAACTCCATGATATTCTAGCTTGTTTAACATGCCAATCCAAGTGTAATTAATTTATCTAATATTTTAAAGTAGAACGTTTTTGAAATTTCCATAGTTAGAGTCCTAGGTTGTCAAATATATATCTAAAATAGTATGTAATACCATTATATAATTATTAATATACAGTTCAACATTGGGATAATAATACCATTATATAATTATTAATATATAGTTATTGAGATCTTTTTTCCAGCTAGTTATTGAGATATTTACAACATTGAAATATCCCAAGTGAAATATCCTGTGTACTACACGAACATGGAAAAATTCATCAAAACTTGTGCAATGTGATTATTTATCTGCAACGCCTCGTTTCATCCCTATTTTCCTACGTGATTTCATTGAAGGCCAAGCAGAGCGATCTTATGAAGGCGGGCGTGACAGTGAGCCTGGTTAAGCCAATCTAATTAAACCAAATAATTACCCTAGCTTATCGAACTTCCAAATTCAAAAACTCCAATTTTTTTAATAAATGTTAGTCAGAGTGTTTGGTCTGGTGACAACTCACATATTTCGTAAGCAGCTGCATGGGATGGGTTTAAACGGATTTTCACTCCGCCTCGAGCTGCTATGCTGAGCCAATCTCGATATAGCCATTAGAAAATCATGAATGTTGTTGTTAGACACATCCCAAGTTGATGTTAATGATCAAAGACCTATTTACTCCAAAGTCAAGAGTAGATGGTCACGACTCTCGACTCTTCCTTTCTCCCATCGAATGAGTAAGTGGTGAGCAATGAATATTTGCCCAATTATTACCTTCACCAACACGGTTTCTTGGTGGTTTTAATTTGTCTTATATATGCCTTTATATATAGTAATCACTGTGCAACCTGTTTTTATACATTGCCAAAACATCACCATTTGATTCTTCAAGTATAAATCCATCTAGTGTTGGTAGCTAAAGGCTGGGTGGAACTGAGTCTTAGTTCAATTAGGTTGCGCTACACCATCCTCTCAATACTGTCTAATCCTTTCTGACATTGAGTTTTCATATTAATTTACTCCATCCCCTGCAGTGACCAAGTCCATGGGGGAAGGTGAAACATAGGGGATTTGTTGAGATTCCCAACGTCCTACAGTTTCGAAGTCCTTGTGGACGACAAAATGAAGGGGATGCATTAAATAACACATTCTAGGAATTAATTCTCCATGTGATTATGTCCGAGTTTTATTGGAAGTGGTAAATGCGCTTATATACTATAAATTTTACTTTCATTGTAAACATGATCGAAACCCTTGTGTGCATGCCAGAAAAATCAGAAAAATCTATCTTAAGATGTTGAAAAAAATATAAAATAGAGATAAAAAAGGGTAAACAAGGATCTTGTGAACTATAATTAGAATTATAAGAAGAACATTCTACATGATTTATTCGCTACAGAACTCTTTCCTGAATACAAAATATTTGTAGGAATTCAACAAAGAATTAAATACCCCTTCAAAGTATCCCTGTAGAAAACTAAACCCTAATCCATAGGAAAATTCCTTGCTCAAAAAAACAGCATCAATGCTCACGGGAAAGAGAATGAAAACATTTAACGGATTACCAAATTATCGAGAGACTGTTTGATAAAGCTAGGTTGATGGTTTAGATATCCCAAAAAACCTACTGATAGATGTCAACTACGGGCTTATCTCTCCCAAATTTCTTGAGCGGAAGTGGTTGTCGGCTAAGAAATTAGATCTCCCAAATTTCTTGCTGGTAGAAAATATTAACACGCCCCGGTTGGTAGCAAATATTAATGTGAAATGGTTGGTAGAAAATATTAAAGCGGAAGGATAGTAGATCTATGTCAAGGATCTGGAGGTGCTGCATGCAATTAAGGCAGTGACATGGGCAGTTGTCAGCTGAGTTTCTAGTGGGACCGAACTGAGTGAGGGTTGTTGAAGTTCGCATGGATGTCTGCAGCATCGCCATCAAAATTGGATGGGCATGAAAATTGCATAGAGTGCACCTGTACTTTTTATTACCTAGAAAACCATGCTCTAAGCCAATCATTGGCTTAGAGCATGGTTTTCTAGGTAATAAAAAGTACAGATGCACTCTATGCAATTTTCATGCCCATCCAATTTTGATGGCGATGCTGCAGACATCCATGTGAACTCCGGAAACTCCATTTCTGACAACCCTCACTCGGTGCAGTCCCACTGGAAACTCAACTAACAACCGCCCCTGTCGCTGCCTTAATTGCCTACAGTGCCACTAGATCCTTGATGTAGATCTACTATCCTTCCGATTTAATATTTTCTACCATTCATTTCGTGTTAATATTTGCTACCAACTGGGGCACATTAATATTTTCTACCAACCGGGGCACGTTAATATTTGCTACCAACAAGAAATTTGGGAGATCTAATTTTGTATCCGGCGACCACTTCCGCTCAAGAAATTTGGGAGATCTGAGCCCACAAATGAGCTCTATCAACAAGTTTTTTGGGAGATCTAAACCAACAACCTAGCTCTATCAACTGGTCTCTCGATAATCTTGTAATATGGGCAACAGACACAATCTTCTCTCTCTGCCTCCAAACTTGACAATAAGTATTTTTACCTGTTTAGTTGAGTTCGTTGACAACAATCAGAAACTTGGCATCTAATTTGAAAATGTACGATGGCTATAAAAGTCTTTTTATAAAAAAATTTATTCTAAAAATGAGTTGAAATCTTTGGGGATGAGATAAAGGAAAGTTGAGTTAGCCCCTCCACCTACCCTATATGATTTTTGGATATATCGCAACATCCTTTTGAGATCAAATTTGACTATATTCTAACAAGATTTATAAAAATGGATTGTAAATCCATCTAGGGTCGAAGCTTTATTTGGGTCCAAATCCCCATATTGCATTATGGATTTCTTCCTCACCGATTTCCTTAACCAACTATTCATTTTCTTCCTGAGTAATGAGGGAGGTGATGTTATCAAGCATTTCCATCATTATGAAGCTTTATTTGGGTCCAAATCCCCATATTGCATTATGGATTTATTCCTCACTGATTTCCTTAACCAACTATTCATTTTCTTCCTGAGTAATGAGGGAGGTGATGTTATCAAGCATTTCCATCATTTCCATCATTATGCTTGGATCAACCCATGCATTTTATGTTTATAATTCCTCGAAGTAAGCTCATTCTACCTCCTTAATTTCAAATAAATTACTGAGGACTGTACCATCCATGTACCATCCATATTCCTGAACAATTTATTTTACATTGTTTCTATGAATTCTATCTCTTTCTTGCTTGTGAAAATAAAGAAGTATTCCTATCCCCTGATTTTAAGCACAATCTCCATGACTTTAACCTACACATTTCCTCTTCATTTCTAAGCACTTTGTGATATTTTTGAAATATCTAAGTCTCCTCATTCAAAAGCTCATTGGTAATAGTCTCAGCTTCCAATTTTTCCAACAATATCTCCATCTTCCACCTTAGGTTGATCTTTTCAAGTTCTGAACTGGGATAATTATTTTTATCTTAGTCTTTGAGAGCATATTTGACTTCCTTTAATTTATTCTCCCAAATGAATATAGGGGAACTTGTGATCCAATTGCTCCAAACTTGTGAAATTATCCTTATTTCTTCTTGATCATGTAGCGAAAGAGGATTAAATCTGAATGGTATAGTCCCATAATTTTGGGATTCCAATATTTTTAGTGCAATGGGTCTATGATCAGAGTCCACCCATGAAAGGATATTAGGATATTACAGGGGATGAGGTTATTACTCAGTAGAAGATCACTCCTACAAAGAAAGTGATTTAATCATGCTGTAATATATCTTGGTTCGATCCTCCTATTTGAACAAGTGAATTTTCCTTTGTCTAGTTTAATATCCACCAAGTCCTAGTAATATATCTTGGTTTGATCCTCCTATTCAAATGGATGAAGTTTCCTTTGTATAGTTTAATATCCACCAAGTCCCAGTTCAAGATCAAATCCTCCATGTGTTATCGAAATAGATCTCTTACAACACTACCTCCCCTCTTTTCTTTGTGACTTAAAGTGACATTGAAGTCATCCAAAATTATACTATTCTACACATGTTCTAAGTTTTTTATAGCTCACAAAGAGTCCCAACATTCTTCCTTCTCCCAATAAATAGTGGGCATATAGACATTGATGACATTTATATTTTGTCTAGACTGATGGCGACTGAAACTCGTCAATATCTAGTGTTGTGTTTTATAACATTATTCTAATTGCATAGTGAAATTGTTTCAAATTGTATAGTTTCCTGTAGATGTGCCTCTGGATCTAAATACAACTGCTTCACATATCTTCCACTGTGCCTTGCATGCATCTATTACTATTACCCATACCTTAATTAATTAAACTTCTTACAGTTTCTAATTTTTCTCTATTACCTATACCCTTACAATTCCAAGAGACTATTATTATTACTTACATGTTGGCTTGGACCCCATCATGGGGGGATTTCAAACTCCAAAATTCTTGAATTTTATTGTGCTTGTTCCCATAGATATCTCTATGGTCACTTGTGTGACCAATATTTTTCCTTGTTTTCTATCTCCTCTCTCTTTTCCTTAGAAGGATTTTTTCTTGGCTTCTTAGATTTCTTGTCCTCATTTCCTCCTTTTTCTTCCTCATCGGTTTGCTACTGAGTTTTTTTCCTGGTTACAAAACCTAAGGAGGGTTGGGTCATTTCTATAATATGATCAATATACTCTTGAAATACTAAGGAAACACCCTCATCTTCATTGATATTTATCCCTAATTGTTCTAATTGAAGATATTATAATTTATGCAAAAAATAGAGGTTCTAGTTGTGCCAAAATATCATACCTATTTGACAACGTTCTTGTTCCATGTTACTTAATAATCTTTGAGGATTTGTTTGTTGCTTCGTCTGTTTGGTGTTGCTTGGGGGAAACTAGGTTGTTGAGAATCTCATGACTTGGGATTGATGTCTTTAGAGAGATTAAAGTTTCTAGGGTTGTCTTTGGATCCCTAGAGAACACAACTTGCTTGGAATTTGTTTTTTAATTGGTGTTTAATTATTTTCCATTGATCCTCATTTTCCTGCATTGATTGAGAGATCTATGGGTTATTTTTCATTCTTTTGCAAAATTTATGTACTCGTGACAAGCTTTGCACTCAAAAGGAAGCAATTCATAATCTGATGGTTGGATCTGGCTCCAATTGTCTATGGTTAAACAAATTTCCTCCAACATTCCTCTTTCTAGATCTACTTCTAGACATATTCGTGCACAAGTGAACATACTATCTTTGGGTTTGGATATTTCTATATATTGTCCTAGGGAGTCACCTATACGATGCATAGTTTCTAACAATGTATATGGAGATGAGGAAAGTGAACCCAAACAGGGATGGTTGAAGGAACATCGTTATTTGGGTTAAATTGTGAAGTCCACCTATTGAGATACATGCCTATGGTACCTGAAAAGTATGTTCCACTCCTAAATATTAGATCTCTGTCTTCTTTGTTTTCAAGAAGGAAGGCATAAACCCTTGTCTTTGTTTTCAAGAAAGAAGGCATAAAACCCTCGACCATATAAATAATGGGTAATCTTTCATTTCATCAAAACTTTACAAATCCTTTGGACCCAAGTTTCCATAGCCCTTGGAGAGGGACAAATCTTGTAAATTGGCCTATCAAACCTCAAATAGCTAAGTCGAGGGCCATATGC
The DNA here is from genome assembly GCA_032191745.1 of Picea mariana. Lineage (NCBI taxonomy): Eukaryota > Viridiplantae > Streptophyta > Pinopsida > Pinales > Pinaceae > Picea > Picea mariana. The sequence goes on from JASDQU010107176.1 coordinate 125,581, forward strand.
CATGAGGATGAGGTAGGGAGAGAGACTTTAAGAATGTTCTCCAATTTCTTGATGAAATGGGAGGGCTGAGACTTGAAATATTTCCCAAGAGTGGCCACCATACTTGGAAACGTAGCCGGTTTAGAACATAGCCACTTCAGAGTCTAGAGGGGGGAAACCCCTCCATGTGAAGGATCCATGTTAGAATCAAAGAGAAAGGATCAATCATGCATGCCATAGGTCGAGATCTCTCTTGATAAAATATAGTGTTTACTTTTCTATTATTATTGGTTCCATTGATAGTTAATTTTTTAGATTTATTTTACTAGTACATTTATCAATATGAAAGTATATTGTTTTCTACCAACATGCTAATGAATTTACTATATGGTTTTGATGTTTTTTTTTAATGGATTGTAGGGATTCTTATGCTCGAGAATATGGTGTATATTTTCTTCGTTAAAATATTTCAGATGCAATTTTTCCTCTTCTTCAATTTTCTTGGTTAACTCTTTATCCTCTTTCTTCAATTTTTCACAGTGGAGTCATGTATTTTTGGGAAATATTTATAATCTCCTTGCAAGGATATTTTCTATTGTATTTTTTGTCATTTCCTCTTTAAAATTCTACATAGTAAATATTTTGTCTTCCATCTTCAAGGTTCCAATCGAAGTTAAATTCCCATATCTTTATTCCCCTTATAAAGGACTCAAGATAAAAATGATGGCCTCTCTCACCACCTTGTATCCTCATTTTCTCCATTATGGGCCCTACAAGGATAGAATAAAAATATTTGTATGTATCCCCATTTTCTCCATTGTGGGTGTGCCCATTTTCTCCATTGTGGGAGCGCCCATTTTATCCATCGTGGGAGTGCAAGGGTAGAATGACAATATTGATAGAGAGAAGGTTATCACTTATTGGTTTTATTTTAAAATATAAAATTCCTTTGTCTAATAGTTTGGTTGGATAAATATTTTGTGCATGATACAGAGAGTTTCCTAAGCAACCACTATTTTGGACACAACCAAATGCATGAACCCACAATGAGAGTGGCTAGGTGATAATGAAGGTGTTAAAATAAGAGTAGGAAAAAAACCTCCAAGATGGGTATAGGTAATTCCCACCAATTCAAAAGTTGTTATCTATACCCTCCCATAATTATTTTGGACACAACCAAATACATGAACCCACAATGAGAGTAGCTAGGGGATAGTGAAGGTGTTCATATAAGAGTATGAAAAAACCCTCCAAGATGGGTATAGGTAATTCCCACCAATTCAAAATTTATTATCTATACCCTCCCATAACCTCTAGATAGTCATATTTGGAAAGTAGTTACATTTTTCATAAATGGACATCGTATATCCTAAGATTCCTTTCATAGGCCATGATGATGTAATTTTGTCTTCCCACTTCGTATTCCTTTTGACATGGGAGTTGTGCCTATGCAAATAATGTTAGAAAAAAAATATCGTGAAGCAATAAAATAAAATAAATGCGAAAATTAAACACAGAAGAGACACAATACAATAGAGACACTGATATACGTGGGTCACCCAGTGTGGGATACGTCCACCGGATAAATTTCTAGGTCCTTTCTTTTTATAATCCAACAAAAATGAAGGAATAGAATCTACAACACACCCGATGTAACTTTCTCTTCTTTTTGTCACAGTATTTTCTCTCAGAATACAATATTCACTTTCATACATAGCCACAATAAAATTCCCTTATACAAAAAAGAGGGTTTCCCTCTAGGGAAAAAATCCCTAACATAACTTCTACCGTGAACTCTACGACCTTATAATGAATTGTCTAGATTGACTACAAAATTACAATATTTTACAAGGAAAGTTTTCCAAAAAAAATTCTTCGGGGGTGCTGCCCCTGA
>JASDQU010107176.1:221197-234046 GCA_032191745.1 Picea mariana
TGGTTAAGACCTGTTCAGTGGACATGAAGGGAATGAGCACTAAAGATGAACTGAACATTCTACCTTTAGGCTCATATGATTGCTTAATTGGGATGGACTGGTTGGACCAGCACCATGCCCTTCTAGATTGTCGTAACAAGAGATTCACATGTTTGGACGAAGAGGGAAATCAGGTAACAGTTCAAGGAATTCCTAGAGCTGTGGCTGTTAGAGAAATCTCAGCCATGCAGCTGAAGAAATGTTACTGGAAGGGCTGTCAATTATTTGCAGCTCGGGTGGAGGAAGTATTCCAAGATGTGGTCTCGAATCTGGAAGACCATAGGGTGTTGAAGGAGTTTGAGGATGTGTTTCAAAAGGTGCCTGGACTACCTCCGAAGAGGTACATCGATTTTTCTATAAATTTGATGCCTGGAACAGCTCCATTTTTGAAAGCTCCTTATAGGATGAGTACGCCGGAGCTGAAAGAGTTGCAACTGTAGCTCGAAGAGCTACTAAAGAAAGGTTATGTTCGCCCCAGTGTGTCGCCATGGGGAGCCCCGATCCTATTCATGAAGAAGAAAGATGGGACGTTGAGGTTGTGCATTAATTTTCGACAATTGAATAAGGTCACTATTAAGAACAAGTATCCTCTGCCAAGGATTGATTATCTCTTTGATCAGTTGAAGGATGTGAAAATATTTTCAAAAATAGATCTTCGATCAAGATATCACCAAGTGAGAATAAAGGATGAGTACATTGGAAAGACCACCTTTAGAACAAGGTATGGTCATTACGAGTTCACAGTGGTGCCGTTTGGACTGTCCAACGCGCCTGGTGTCTTTATGTGCTTAATGAATGGAGTGTTCAGAAATTATCTGGACAAGTTTGTCATAGTCTTCTTGGACGATATCTTGGTGTATTCCAGGACAGAGGAAGAACATGAGCAACACTTGAGAATGGTGCTTCAGGTGTTGAGAGAACACCAGCTTTACGCCAAACTGAGCAAGTGCTCATTTTACCAAAAGCAGATCCATTACTTGGGACACATTATATCAGAGGAAGGGATCGTTGTGGATCCTGAAAAGGTACAGGCCATTCGAGAATGGCCAGTGCCAAGAAATGTGACAGAAGTTAGATCTTTTATGGGTCTGGCAGGTTATTATAGGAGGTTCATAGCTGGATTTTCAAGGATAGCTCATGGTATCACTTCCTTGCAAAGGAAGGAGAAGAAGTTCCAGTGGACTGAACAATGTGAGGGCAGCTCCCAACAATTGAAGAAGCTGCACACTATTGCTCCAATCCTAAAGATTGCTGATCCAAGTAAGGATTATGTAGTGTGCACGGATACATGTAAGGAAGGGATAGGAGGAGTTCTCATCCAAGAGGGATCTGTAATTTGTTACGAATCCCAAAAGCTGAAAGAGCATGAAAAGAATTATGCCACTCATGATTTAGAGCTGGAAGCAGTTGTCCATGCATTGAGGAAATGGAGACATTACGTCATGGGCGAGAAATTTGAATTAAGAACAGACCACAATGGTCTGAAGTATTTATTTGATCAGCCAACCCTAAATGCCAGGCAAATTAGATGGATGGAATTTCTGTGCGAATATGACTTTGATATCAGGCATATCAAAGGGAAAGACAATAAAGTGGTTGATGCACTCAACAGAAAAGTGCATGAATTACATGCTATAGCCATTAGCATGTACAGGACTGAGATTAAAGACAGAATTCTTGAAGCTGCAAATGCTGATTTACAATACAAAATACTTGTAGCAAAGCTACAACAGCATGAGAGACCACAAACCCAGGAAAGTTACACTTTGGGAACTGATGGTTTACTTCTGTATAAAAGCAGGGTGTATGTACCTAATGTCCGAGAATTGAAGCTAGCAATTCTAAAAGAGATGCATAATGTGGCTTATGCTGGACACCCTGGATATCAGAAGATGGTGGCAGCAGTCAAGGGCCATTATTTTTGGCCAGGTTTGAAGAAAGAAATTGCGGGATATATCGCCAGATGTATGGAGTGCCAGAAGGTTAAGGCGGAGCATAGGCACCCAGCAGGGTTGCTGCAGCCTTTACCTATTCCTGAATGGAAATGGGACGTGGTAACAATGGATTTTATCACAGGATTGCCTAGAACAAGAAAGCAACATGATTCAATCATGGTGGTGGTGGACAAGCTTACCAAAGCCGCCCATTTTATTCCACTAAAAACCACCCACAAAGCAGCAGATGTGGCTGATATATTTTTAAAAGAAGTTGCACGCTTGCATGGAATTCCTAAGACAACTGTGTCTGATAGAGACCCGAAATTCACTTTGAATTTTTGGAAAGGATTGTTCAAAGGATTCGGAACAAATCTAAAGTTTAGCACAGCATATCATCCCGAGTCTGATGGACAGACAGAGAGAGTAAACAAAGTAATTGAAGACATGCTGAGAATGTATGTGATGGATAAACCATCAAGGTGGGAAGACTACCTGCATCTGGTAGAATTTTCCTACAATAATGGGTATCATACATCTCTGAAGATGAGCCCATTCGAAGTGCTTTATGGAAGAAAGTGCAACACTCCAGTAAGCTAGGATAATCTAGCTGACAGAATAGTAGTTGGACCTGAACTACTCAAAGAGATGGAAGATCAAATGATAAAAATCAAACAGAATCTGAAAGCTGCCCAGGACAGGCAGAAAAGTTACACTGATAGTAACAGGACCCATAGAGATATTAAAGTGGGAGACCATGTTTTCCTGAAAGTGAAAACTAACAGGAGTTCCCTGAAATTGGGAAGTTGCGCCAAGTTGGCAGCAAGATTTTGTGGGCCATTTGAGATCCTAGAAAGGATTGGATCGGTTGCATACATGCTTGCATTACCTGCATCTATGACTGTACATAATGTATTTCATGTTTCACTGCTTAAGAAATATGTACCCGATGCTAATCATGTTATCGATTGGAATGTGATTTAGGTGGAACCAGAAGGTGTCCTACAAGTGCATCCTGTGCACATATTGGACAGGAAAAGAAAACAGCTGCAGAATCGAGCTATAGAACTTGTAAAGGTCCAGCGGACCTGGTACGGTCCTAAGGATGTGACATGGGAGCATGAAGAGGTTATGCGGGCAGAGTACCCACTTCTGTTTGAAAATTTTGAAAGGCATGCAGATGTTGTGTAAAGCTGCACTGAGGACAGTGCAAAAATAAGGGGAGGGGGATTGTAGTGTCCCCAAGGCCGAGCCCCATTGTAAACCATGTTTTGAAAGGAATTGTAATTATGTTTTATAGGCTAGTGAGCCAAGTTTTGTATAATATGGTAGGATTATGTGTTGTTAGGCTAGGAAGCCTAAGTGTTGAAGGCCAAGAGCCTGCTGATGTATTTGTATATATATATATGCAAAATGATTAATAAAATATAAACACCGCTAGGTGCAGACCGACCACGATGAATGAGTGAAGGGGGACCGAGCGTCCACAGAATGGGTAAGGAATTAGGGGCTGGAAGGTGGGAAAGGGGCTAAGTGTTGAGCCTAGGGGGCTTAAGCCTTGGAAATAATATTTTAATATTATTCCAAAAGAGAAGTGCATTATATGTTTTAACCTAAGTCCTTTTTGAAAGGACATGTGATTTCCAAATGGTGGGAAGCACGCACGTTACCAGAATGCATGCAGTCGCATGGGTGACAAGAGTCAACCTTGACCATGCAATAAAATCCGCGATGAGCCGTGTTGGGGTTTCTCTTCTCCATTACGACTCACGGACTGCCAGGAGGAACGGATCTGACCCCTGCAGAAACACCCTCGTACAGCTTCTGAACCGTCTGAACCTATGATGACCCTTGCGTGGATTGTCTGTCACGTATTCTCGACACCAGAGGGTGATTCTATCCTGGGTAGGGGGGAGGAGAAACAACCATTCGGCTAGAGGAGAAAGTCAGGGGGATTAGTTCCCTGCGGAAATTATTTTCTGAAGGAATTCGGGAAATTAACACCGTGAGACCCAGTTGCCATTGCTGATCTTGTTTCGAGAGGTCCGAGTCTATATTCCCGGTTGACAGTGTAGTTAGGCAGAGATGGACTGCGCGTGAATTGTTGTCCAGTGCAGGTGGTAATTGAGCCTGTGTGTGATCTCTCTCGGGGGGAGGGAGGTGGATGTTGTTGGAAGAGGTTTCTTCTAGAGAGTGTCCAGCACCAGCTTCAGGCTCTGAGACTTCCTGATCCGGCCTGTTGCCGAGGCTCAGAGAGGGAGGTTAGCACCGATGGAATGTGCTTGTGAAGGTGTATACTCCCGGGCGGAACAGGCATGTGGGGAATGAGAGTCTGGAAGTAGTGGGAATAAGATGGCATCCTAGGAAGAATCCTTCCAGATTCTAAGTGTGGTTTTCCCTATAACCTCAGCCTAGTTAGGATTCCTTGCCTTGGGGTGGAGCTCGGTCCTAGCTCGGGGGTGACCCACTGTTGAGCTGATGAACAGTGTGGTCTAAGGCTGGGAGGTTCGTGGAAGGCCTGCACTTGGTTGGTGGATTTCACTACTGTTACAAGATAATGGTTTATCTATGTTCTTGTTACATTGGGCATGACCGTGCTGTATATATTATCATGTTTTCCACTGTGTATATGAATTAGTATGAAGTGCAATCGATTGTTAATTATGGCAATAATTCATATGAATACTCTGTGTTGAGTGTGTTAAATTGTTAATTGTGCGTGGTGTATATATATATATCGGACTGTATTTGATATGTAAATCAAACGTAAGTGTATACCGATTGTTATATTTTGCGTTATATGCCTTGGTTTAGCAAAAGGTACACTACATCTTTATTTGCCGTACATGCATATTTTTATTTAGTTAATTAATTTTCTATAGCTTAACTGATTTGCTTCTCTTTTACAGGTTAGAATGATGAGATATATTAACATGCATTAATCTCATAGATTAGAAAAGGCTTGCAAGTCTCTCTCTCACTACACTAACCCCACATGCAGTTAGATGTTAAATTGTGCTTTCTTTTATAATTTTACAGTGAAGTTTAGAACAGATTTTTAATTAGAACAGAGCATAGTTTTAATCTGAGTTTCTTCTGACAAAGATTGATGGATGGATAGATTTGCTTCCAGTTTTTGAATCATATATTGCTTACTTCAGTTTTAGATAGATTTCACTTGCTTAGTTATTGGTTAAATGTAATTGTCAATTAACTTTTTAATATCATGTTTTTAATTTCTAGTTTCAGTCATTTTCTTTATCATAGTTTGAATGATTAAAATAGACATAGTATAGTTTCCTTTCACGCAATTTCCTTTCATAGATTAAGATGCAATTGAATTTTTTTAACTAGATAATGATGTTGATGGTTTATACATGAATATGTAGGGTATTTAACATTACTTTTATCATGGCTAAGTTTTCATTGGACTGTTTAATTCACACCTTTCATTTTTCCATTGAAATTAGTATTGAACTTATACCATTAGAACTGTCCTTTGTTGTCAAGTTTCATCGAAATATCATCCGTCACCACCGAAGACATTCACACAACCACCAACATTACATTTGAGTGTTTCATAGGTTAAAGTTAGTTTCTTGCTTTCATAAGTTAGAAAAGATAGTTTCTTGTTTTCATAAGTTTAGTTGATAGTCTTTCTTGCTCTTAATAGAATATATTTCCTTTCATGCATTGCATCGAGCATTTAAATTTCCTTTCACGCAAGAGAAATAGTTTTTCATTAGGTATTTAGTTCACTTGCCTCTTAGGCTAGGTAGTTGTTCAATGAGAAGTCTTTTCTTACTTGTCTTTTTCTTTATGCTTTTGCTTGCTTGTTTATTTGCTTTAATAGGTTAGTTAGGTGCTTTTGCTTGCTTGTCTATTTGATTTAATAGGTTAGTTAGGTGTTTTTTCTTGCTTTTCTATTTGCTTTAATAGGTTAGATAGGTGCTTTTGCTTACTTTCTTTCATAGGGTAGTTGCTCATTGAATGTAGGTTGGCAAGTTAAAGGTGGTTTGCTTTCATCATTTTCTTAGTATGCTTAGTAGTTTACCTTTGCTTACTGTCATGAACTAGTTTTCTTTACATAGAGTTTTCATTCGCTTTCTTAGGAACTATCCATCAATCCTTGGCCCAAAAGTACTTAGGTTACCTAGTTTCATTTTTCTTAGTAGGGTTTTCTCATTAGATAGGTTTTCTTGAGTAGATTAGCCCTAGATATTTGCTTTCCATAGTTAGTCTACACTCCTACCAACCTTTCTACCTTTGCCATATATTTTTCTACAACTCTAAGTTTACTTACCCCGAGTTGAAAATTTAATTGAGGGTAGTTTAGTGTCTTTTTTAGTACATATAAAACACCTAAAAAATCTGTTGTCGCCAGTCTATAGTCTCAGTCTTCTCTGGGTTTGGAATTTCTGATCCATTTTTTTTGTTCTTGCTTGATGCGCTATCCTTGGAGAGAGGTGCACTATCTTGTTTGGCTATCTAGCCTAGGGTTTTCTTCCAGAATGATTCTCTGTCAAGGTTAAGGTGCGTAGGGGTGGCTTCGGCCTATGGTTGGGTGACAATAGTGATATTGTCTATGGTTAAATGAGCACATCCATTATATTCTAACAAATATTGCTGAAGAACTTGGCCCCCTTGAGTTGGTCAAGAAGGTCATCAATTTTGGGAATTGGGTACTGGTTCTTGACTGTGATTTTTTTCAATTCTCTGTAATCGATGCAAAGATGCTAGGTCCCATCTTTCTTTTGTACTAGTACAATCAGGCTTCCGCAAGGGGAGGCATTGGGTCTGATGTGCCCCTTTTGAAGAAACTCTTGGATCTGACGCTTGGTTTTTTCATTTTCCATCAGTGAGTGATGATAAACTGTTCCATTAAGAAGAGGTGCACCAGGGGTTAGATCAATTGGATTCTTGAATTGGCAGTGCATCGGTACCCCGGTGGGTGAGGAGAATATTTCTCTGTACTCTTCCACAATTCCTTCCACTTTCTTTTGTTGCAAAGAGAGGCTTTGTGTAGAGGTCACGGATGTGGCGGTGACCTTATACTTACTATGAGCATGGATCACAAAGAAGACAAACTTCCTGGTCTGTGAAATGACCTTACTACATTTATTAGCAAAGATTAAAGAAACAATGATAGACGATGCTACCTCTGGTATCCTGTACAATTGTTTTCCCAAAGTAATAATAACATTGCGGGGCATAGACTCATACACATCATGTCGCTTCCACAAATATGGTTGTCCTAAAAGAACATCACAAACTTCAAGGGGATCAATATCACACAATACCTCATCTTTGAAGGGCTTGATGTCTTATAGAAAACGACATTGTTGGCTAACACAAAGATCTTTTCCTGAGCAAAGCCAATAGATGGTGTAGGGTTATAGGTGTTGTATCATCGACAGGTCCCACCACTTAATGACCTCTGCTAATATTAGGTTCTTTTGAATCCACTATTGATAATGAAATGAAGCAGAGCCCCCTTTCCCACATATGTGAGTGAAAGAGGAATTCCCCTTCCTTTTGTTCTTCTGGTTTGCTTGGATGGACTTTGGTGGTAGTGACAATGGTGCTTGGTTTGACATCGATAATCCGCTTTCCTCCTTCTAGATTTGATTCGAAGTCATAATATACCTCGTAATCAGATTCTTTCAGCTCGCCCACTCGTGATTGCTAGGAGTGACATTCTTCGGTGTTGTGCCAATGAATTTTATGGTATTCACACCACTTTCCCATGTCCTTCTTTGACTTCTCATTACCCTTCTTGTGTTGCGGCTTGGAATGGTTATCCCGAGAGTGGCCATATTTTCTCTATCCCTTGTTTTTTGGGTTGGGGCCACCTTTTCCTAGCTTCGGTTATGAGGATTTTGTAGATCCAAATGCTCGCCTCTTCTGCTTAAATTTATGCTTGATCTTGACAACATATCTATAAGCTGCACCCAATGATGGAATGTACAAAATCTCCATTTTTGTTTGAATGTATCTATGCAGACAACCGTGATATTTGAGCACCATATTTCATTCAAAGTCTTTGATACCCTATTTGGTGCATAGGGTGTGGAAAATATTGGTGAAATACGATATTTTTTGGTCCCTTTCCTGACGCAGGGTGGTACATCTTGTGTACTAGTCCTCGTAGCTTCCAACATGGTAATATTTTTCTTTAATGGAATCCCATGTGGGGGTGACCAAAAATATTGCAGATTCCTCTATGGCCCTTTGCTTAGAGTAAGTATCCCACTAGTCCTTAACATGGGGGATGACCTTGAGGAGTGCAAAAGTAATATTTTCCCTATCGGAAAAATTGTGGACCAAAAAATAACCTTTGAGAAAATTCATCCATTTATCTACAACATATGCATCTATCAGTTTTTCAAATAATGGAATATCAAAATTTACTTGTACCTTGAAGGGGGTTGCATGGCCGCTTGATGAAGATGTGTCTCTTATGGGTAGCCACCAAAGGATCTGTGCAAAGTTTTCCATCATTTCATGCCTTTTTTGTTCAAGGGATTCCTCGAGTAACAATTTAAAAGGATCTCCTTCTCCATCATATTTATTCTTATCCCCCATGAGTTGTTGTCAGGCTCGACACGACCGATCTTGCAAAGGCTCGAATGGTTCGAGTCCCAACTTCTTGTACCCAGATCTTGTCGGGGACATGCACGAAGAAAAATAAAGGAAGAGAAGACTGCTCTGATACGACTGATCCTGATTTATGAGTGGAATGAAATAAATAATAGACTGAATAAAATAACACAGAGATATGGAGAACAACAACATATATCCATAATTTGGAAGAACCACAATGTTATCGGTTTTTCGTCGACGTTTCGGATCCACAACAGGATCCATCTTTAGGACATAAAAGCTTGAGAAAAATAAAATAGAAGAACCCTAATATATATTAAACAAGAGCGGAGGGAACCCTAAAGTCGTCTTGGTGAAACCCTAGAATTTAATAAAATTATTAATAATGTATTCTTATTTTAGATTTAATAAAATANAATTTTGTTTATTAATATGACAAGTCGTGGTTACGAGGAGAGGTGAGAGGATGTAAGGTAAACAATTTTATAATTTTAATTTTTTATTTGATAATTAATTTTTGATTATTAATATATTGGTTTTTAAATTATTATTAATGTATTGGTTTTTTTTTAGGCTAGTTAAGGTTAAAATAGAAATGCTTTTAATAGTGGTAAAAGTTTTTTAGGATAGATAGTTTCATAATTATAAACTTATTAATGATGTTTATTTCATTTTTAAGTAGGTAAAGTTATTAAATTAAAACAAATTTTAATTTTAGTAGTGTAAGGGAAAAAATAAGGTAAAATAATTAGGTAAAAACCCAAAAATAGAAGTCAATGCATTCTTGGGTCCTAGGGAACAAGATTGTACTATATTTGTTTTTGAATGAGTGGGATCCAACTTTCACTAATCTCCAGATCGTTGTCTCTATTTAGGTTATTGGTATTTTTTATGATTTTGATTGCTTCCCTAATTCGTCATTTAAGGAGGTGGTGTTCTCTTGCTAAGATTTTGACGTCTTTTAAGTGCACATGGTGCTTCATTGTGTGAGAGTGCCTGGCTAATGTTGAGGTGTGTGTTCTTTAATTTTTAATGTCAGCACCATGCTCTTTAATCCTAGTGTGAAAAGAGTGACCTGTTTCTCCAATATATCATTTGCCACATGAACATTCTATTATGTACACTCCTTTACAAAGGAGTGTACAAAATCAAATGTTAAGACTTAACTATCCCTTGTCGACTCTACAAGGGATAGTTAATACTTTCAATAAATGCATAAGGTTGAAAAGGGTTAACTATATATATATATATATATATATATATATATGGTTCACTTGTTATAACTATGTTTAAAATATTAAAGAGAAGAAAGGGTTATTAACCTATATATACATATTTATTTCAATGTTTTAAAAGTATGTGGTATATTTAAATTTAAGTTGATTTAAAAAAATAAAAGGGGTATAGCTTTTAGAAGTTGGAAAATTTTAAGTTAGAATATGATGATTGTGTATCTACTTAATATTAAAGGTATTAATAAAATAATTTCTATATAGTAATTATGGTAATATTGACAAAAATAATTATGAATTTTACGAATAATTCAATCTTTTAGACTAGGTATCATTTTCGAGCAATGAAGTTGGGGTTTGTCAATATTTAAAATTAAAAATATTATTTGCCACACTTACCATGGAGTATTTACTGCAAAGGAATATCTAGGTAATGCAAAATGTAGAAATTTGACTCAGAAATTAAGAAATTAGATGACAAATTAACAACAAAATGGGAAAGTATTACAACAAAAAATTAATATTAAAGATATTATTAAAAGAATTTCTATATAGAAACCATGGTAATATTGGCAAAAATAACAATGAATTCAACAAATAATTCAACTTCTTGGACTAAATATCCTTTTCATGCAATGGAGTTGGAGTATTTGTTGACCTTTGAAAATAAAAAGATTGTTTGCCATCATTATTAGGGCAAATTTATTGCAAAGGAATCTCTAGGTAATGCAAAAATGTGGAAATTTGAGTCACAAATTAAGAAATTAGAGGACAAACTAATAAAACATCAACAAAATGAGAAAGTATTACAACAAAAAATTAAACATTTATGATCTGTAAATTATCATGGATATTCCACTCGAATAGTTCATCACAACCGATCTAATAAAATATTGAAATCTTTACTATTAAGGTTATTTTTCCTTTAGATATCCATAATGTTTAGTTATTGATTTTCTGCTTATGCATGAAATCAATAAAATGTGGAAAATAGAGAACAATAAAATAAAATCACACCATCCACAAATAAACACAAGATATAACTAGGGAATCCCAATATGGGAGAAAAACCAGCTAGAAGGTGAGGTTGCTCTTCTTTCTCGTTTCTCTGGTATAGAAAATGAGGCAAGTACAAAGAAAGGGACACTCCATCGAGTTTAATTTGACCTGTGGCCTGTATGACTTCTACATAATCTCTCGTCCTATGTTATTCTCATAGAATGCCACTCTGAGATGTTTTTCTCAACTACGAAACAAGATACAATGCAAAATAATGGAACCCCTTCTCCTCCTAGTGGCCCAATATTTAACATAGCTCGATAGTCATCTAGGGGTAGGGTTTTAACTTCCTCAACCTTCAATTGTGATAGGCTTTTGGACCTTATATAATATTTTTGAAATTACACAGGTTCCTAGCCCCATATGCATGATTAATGGGGGTTGATGTGGCATCCTCTCATACCATGGTGGTCAACACGATAGGTCAACTTGCAGGAGGCATAAATTTTTCATACGAAATCTGATTGATGATCAATTTGTATCGTTGGAAAGGTCTTGGGTGTAAAAAATCGTTAATGGTGTGTGTGTAAGTTTGGGCACCAAAACCTAAAAAAACACCATTTAATTCCTCAAAATGGCTCTGGAAGGTTCTAAACCACAATTTCCCAAACTGGGACTTGCCACAAAAATGACCCTACAAGTCAATTACTCCATTTTTTTCCACTCTGAAAGCATCAAGATAGATGGAAAATAATATAATGATCCAATCGGGATCAATATTAAGAAGACATTTACCAAGGAATTATCAGAGAAATATGAATAACATTCTCATTTAAATAACCATGGTCAAATCGCGGTTACACAAATCAAGAAGCTGGCGAGTGAGAAGAAATCACAACAAGAAAAGTTAGAACAAAAATACTAGAAATGAATCATTGATGAATACAGAATCACCAACCTAGTTGAAGTAAACAAGGCATCAGATGTAATAATCCAAACCCTAGAAAATAAACCAATATATCTCAAATTTATATCTTAAATCATAATGAATTATGCTATAATGTCATTAATCGATAACTCACCATAACTGACAAAATATGAATGCTCCAACATTGAAATGAAGATACAAGATGTAATATTTCCTATCCTCATCCAAATCACAAGAGTCATTGTGATCAATGACAAAATCAATATGAATATAGGAAATATTCTTCCGTTATTATTTATATATTTGGAAGAACCACAATTCCAAAATAGAGTGGGAATGAAATTAACACCTTGCTTGGAATCATAGAGGAGAAGTTTCATCCAAGCAACCAATCAATAAAATGTCCAAGTGAATATCAAATTAGGATGAATCGATCCATATACAATGCAATAATTCTATTAACACTTCAAAGATAACATCATTTCATTTCTTGAACAATGATAGCATCAAGAATAGAGTATCAAGTGAAAGTGTTATATGTGAGAATGAAGATGTATCCTTCTAGATCATGCTTTGAGAAAAACACATATTTGAAGGGAGAGGCTATGGAATTAATATAAAATACATAAATAAACATTACATAATAACTTAATAAATTGTTATAACAAATTAAAAGTCAAATGATTTGGTAATTTATCCCTCTATAATATATATATATATATATATATATATATATATTCTTCATAATGATAGATTTCAATATTTGTTGATCTCTTATAGTAACCACATATTGAGGTTTGTGATCATACCTTGGTATATCTACCATATAGTCATTGACTTGGATATGCCCATGCTTAACTAATTGTCTAGCTCCAACCTTCATGACTGGTTAATATTTATAAATATACCATCAAAAGGCTTGTGGTGGCATCAAATTTCTTATTCATTTTCAATTACATATTTATTTATCGATAAGAATTATTTTATGTTGTTCTTCCTATATTGGATATTTTATTTTATATGAACTATTTTTTATTACAATGAAAAATATGAGGAATGAGACTCGAGAGATAGAGGGAGAATAAGAAAGATAAGATAGAAAATAAGAAGGAAA
>JASDQU010107176.1:234097-253927 GCA_032191745.1 Picea mariana
AGAGAGAGGATGGGGGAATTAAAATAGGGTGGGGGAGAGGAAAAAGAAGAGGAAGGATAAGGATAGGAAAAATAAGGTAAGATAAAAGGAAAGGGAAAGAGAAAATAGGAGAGGGAGAGGGAGAATACGAAGAGGAAGGAGAAGGAGAGAAATAGGATGAGAAAGAAGAAGAGGAAGGAGATATAGAGATAGAATAATAAGGGTAAGATAGAGGATAATAAGAAAAAAATGAAGAAGAAAAAGAAGGGAGAGGGAGGGTAAGTGAAGGAAGAGGAAGAGAAATGTAAACCATAGACCTTTGTTATGTTATGTAATTTGTGATATCATTTATTAAACCAAATAGTGAATTCCATTTTACATAATCAATCCCAAATATAAAACCTCACATTGATCCCATCCACTCACATCCCAAATTTCAAATCTTAAGTGAAATTTACAAATTTAAAAACAATGGAGGAAAATGAGAAACAATATTACCTTTTATGTGATGGGAATCCCATAAATATATGAAGGAATCTCAAATATCCATTGGCTTCTCTTATTGAATGCCCCATGAACCTCTCCCGACTGCAACAATATCTACCCCATAACATCAAGAGAAAATGAAACGAAAGTGACCTCATGTAAATTTCACTTTATATATGAAATGTAGAGATAACGTGATACAAAATTCAATTTTTGTGTCATTATTTTTTCACATCAATGGTTTTATTTGTCAAGTTTTCATAGTTTGTGTACACCATGATGTAAAAATGATGCAAAAATCAATGAACAATGCAATGTGTGCTAGAGAAAATGTCTCTTAGACAACATTGATAGGGCTCTATGATGCAATGTTCCAACACTAAAGACATATATAATAGTAGTGATAACATTAAAAACAAATAAAAAATCAATCCACAGAGTTCTTGAAATCCAAGAGTGAAATATGAATTTCATCAAGCATGATAAAATACATCATTCACTCAATATTGTGGAAATTTCAAGTTTTATGTTCCAAGAACCTCAAAATTACATCAAATTACAATTTAAAAACATTGTGGGTCTAGTTTTTTTTCCAAGGAAAACCTCACGATGAAACTTGATGGATGCTTCCCCCATTAATGGATGACAAACCTAATAAACTTGTTGTTATCTTTCAAGGTTACTCCAAAAGTGTTTACTAAATAATTTGATAAACCTATGCAATAAAAGCGATACTAACATAATCTAAAACATAACAATAATAATGGAACATTCACCAAGTATAGATAAGATTTACCCTAGAAACCCTTAACGGAGAAAAATAGCCTAAATTAGAGCCACACCTATATCTATATCATTGTATTAAGTTCACCATTCGTAACACAATATTTAGGTACTCTGCAACATCTAAAACCCTAATCCAATAACCCATATTAGATTACAACCCTAATTCCTTAACCAAAATTAGCTTATGATGTGCTAAAATACCATTGGCCAAAAATGAATAAAACCAAAATAGACCCAAATATTTCTTTCAGGGGCACCGCCCCTAAACTCCCAATGGGGGGGTATACTACCCCCAATGCCCCTCAAGTAGGTGTGTGCCACACCCCCAAACCTCCTTTGCTCTGAGATCAGACTAAGTCTACCTATAAAGAGTACAACACATGTCTAAAATTCTACCAGTGGTTCTATTCTTTGTAAAATAGGGGTTGGGATTAAAGAATTCATATAATCAACTACTAAGGGCATCTATGCCCATTGATTCTCTACACCAAAATAAATTTTTAGTACTGATAGAATTGTTAAATGAGTCTAGAATATTATTCAAGGTATCAACCTTCTCCAAAAAAACTTTATAATTGTGTTCAACCATGTATCTAACGAAATGGTACTACACATCCATATGATTTGTCTTGGAATGATAAGAAAGGTTCTTTGCTAGAAAAAAAATTCACTTGAGTTGTTACAACCTCTCCTTACTAATTTATGAACAAAACCAATACATGAACGTACACTTTGCAACCCTACAACTTCCTTAATTCCATGAGTGGCTACCACATACTCAACTTTTATAGTTGACAATGCAAATACAACCTACCTCTTTCTCATCCAACTGATTGCTCCACTAAATGGGTTAAAGAAATAACCACTTCGATATGTTCCGTGATTAATATCTCCAACCTAGTCTACATTAACAAAGTCATGCATGTATATATCACTCTATGAATTCCATGTCTTCATTGTATTAAATCACATTATATGTGTTAGAAAAATAGGACCGTGGAGCAATAAAATAAAAATAACAAATGCGGAAGGGTGAAATCATGAATTTGGGTAACACTTTTGTGAGAATCAGGTCTCCAAAATTCCTAATAACATTTTTTCAGCCGAACTAATAATTATGTCGGTCGAAAGACACATTTTTTGGCCGAACCTTTATACTTAAAATCAAATGGTACTGTGATGACGGCCTCGACTGTCATGTACCATATTAGCTAGACAATTTTATTTTTTTCCAGTAACATTTTTCGGCTGAACGTTTTTTCGGCTGAAAGAATCTTTCGACCAAAAATATGTTTCGTCCGAAAAAATATTTCGGCCGAAATGTTGTTTATATATCCCCCACAAATCACTCCATTCACATTTTTCTAAATTACTTTTTGGCGTTTGATGTTTATTATTTCTAGTTGTTGGTTGGTGTTGGCAGACGTTGTCGTTGGTAGTTGGTGCCGGTGGTCGTTGGCGCTGGCAGTTGTTGTGGGTGGTTGTTTTTGGAAGTTGGTGTTGGAGTTCGTTGATGCTGGTTGTTGTAGCTTGATGTTGTTCGTTGTCTTTGGTCTAGTTAAATCTTAACCCTTTCCCAGTTAACTAATTTTTTAATTATTTACATTTTGTGTTTTAGGAGGTTGAGAGGGACAATTTCGGGCCTATCCCTGTACAGGGACATGGTCGAATTCCAATTACAAGAGTAATATAGAACATGTTCATAGTTATGGATTTCATTCACCTTGTATAGTATCTATGTTATCAGTTTCCCTCATTCCTCTTTCTCATAGATAAACCTATGCTTGGTACTAGAACTAAGGTGATCATTGTAGTCATCGTATCATTGATTAGGGATATATCATGGATATCTAATCTTCCTAATTATTACTATTTGGTATTGTATGATTATCATATGAGTATCTTATACGAATCAAGGGAACATTAATAGTCACCATATATAGGAATAAGGCAGGTCCATGGTACACAATATACAATGGTACTCATTCTAATATGTAAGATCAATTAGCTCATAGGTCTCTACTAAGTAGTAAGTATCATAGGTTACGTTATTCCAATAATATAATATAGGTAAACATTTCTTAGTGTAAAATAGACAGGGAATCAAATCCCATTGAATATGAGGTTACAATGACTCTATAGCTTATATCAAGAGGTTGAACAAGAAACAACAATTATGACAGCTATGATTAGACTAGTTGTAAACACATAATCAAAGTAATGAATAGGTATAAGTAAGCTTATATAGGTAATGTTCTATATGTGATTAGCGTGAACCTTGTACTCAATATTACTTTATTCTTATCAAGTTGTTAGATACGATAAAATAACTCCCTGTATCATCATGCTTGTAATCATACCTTATACGTTTCATAGAAAGTGTGATTTATTATGTGAATGCTTACCACTTATAACTTATCTACAACTATATTTAGTTTACATAAGAAAGATGGTTAAGCTCTTACACTATACTTATGATTAGAGAGCTAGAACAAATATACTATACTTATGGTAATTGCTATCCCTAATTAACACCACGTATTCAGCGTAATATGATAGTACAACATGTTAGTTAGATGAAACAGACCATGTTCAAGCTTTATGGAGAGATTGAAAAGTAAGCCTATATCGGTATAAGTAATATAAGTGATGTAACAAACTATGTATCATACTCATTTTCATGGTAATATACATAATGAATCTTATCATAGTTATATGGGATATGCTTACTAAGCTAACTAGTAGTGATTCTATATAGATATCTTAACCACAACGGATACAAGATTAGAACATGCTAATATGACTGATTCAAAGAGTGTGATAGTGAAAACCATTTCCCTATACTAACATGAGACTAGTAATCGTGATTGAATATCAATATGGAACACTTTATAATCACCAATCAATGTACTGTGATTTCCTAATCATCATACATGTGTAAACTCCATCTTAAGCAATGTATTATGTTTATCGTGTTCAGGTTGTTGTATTTGAATACAATATGCATGATATAGAATACTAATATACATAAATGATAAGCTCTTATGGAGATCGATACAAGTTTGATTTGTGTTTACCTGTTATGACTATTATATAAACCTTATTCAATCAATGGGATTGATTCTAGTTATGTTGCTTAATCAATGGGAAAGGTTGCTCAATAAGGATATGTGATTAAAGGTAATGAAACTAGTAAAGAAGGGGAGAGATTATAAGATAATTTTATCTTTTAATATTCATTATAAATTGAAAATAGAAAATTTATAATAAAAGTATATTAATCAGGCATGGCCTTATACAACGACATGCCTGAATTCGGCCCTGTCCATGTACAGGGGCATGCCCAAATTCGGTCATGTCCTTGTACATGGACAAGCCCGAATTCAGGTCTTTCCATGTACAACGACATGCCTCTGATCATTCTTAAGTGTAATACATATTCTCATAGTTACT
This sequence comes from Picea mariana, assembly GCA_032191745.1. NCBI lineage: Eukaryota > Viridiplantae > Streptophyta > Pinopsida > Pinales > Pinaceae > Picea > Picea mariana. Next base: position 238,802 of record JASDQU010107176.1, read on the forward strand.
CACCTAACAATTGAGTTTGATAAAAGGTGGAAAATATTGCAATACATGCAAGATTTTGTATTAATTACTTGAATGGCATAAAAATGATTTGCTTACTTTCAATTTTCTATGTTTTTGTCTGTGAAAAATCTATAAACCACTCATATATTTACTTGGATCATATAATAATTACTTGTACTTTATAATCTCAAAATCAACCTGAAACATATCCCAAGATGTAAATTTAGAATAATACTTGTGTAACTAGGTTGAATGAAACATAAAATAGATACATTCTACACTATATGTATTCTATGTTGGAAACATGCCAACGAATTTCCTCATATGGTCACGTGCACATGCATGTAGCTATGTTAATACGCATGCATGCAATCTATTTATGAATTGTTCGTGTAACTATGTGATCTATTCATGACGAGTATATGTAACTGAGTGATAGATGTTATATATACAAGAATACCCATAGAGGTGAGAGTACAATGTGAGTGCAAGCGTGTGCAAGGAGAAGAGAGAAGAGTGTGTGAGGAGAGGATTATTGTATGCCTATGAAGGCTATTGTAATTCTCCCTTGAATAATAAGAATACCGATAATAATTTCCCATGGTTTTTTCCCTCATTGGGTTTCCACATAAATCATTGTGGCAAGTGTATGATTGATGTGCTTGGTTTAATGCATATTTAATATTGCTTTTTGATGCTTTGTTTTGTTTCTGCTGCCCAACAAGTGGTATTAGAGCGGGTTGATTAGGTGTCACATGTGATCCAAGGCGAATTGTGTGTAGGTATCCTGTGAATGCAAGAAGGCATGATTGAGTGAGTATCAGGTCATCGCCGCTCCCTAGCCAGTGTTAGAGGCACGCAATATATAATTGAATTATTTATTATATAATTTTATGCTACTAGATTATGGATCATAAGTTTTAATGTCTTACTTATTGTAACATACAAGCAACTAATGTTTAGAAATTTTAAAATAAATATTTATGTTTTAGCTAGCTATATGTTTTGCTCTTAAATTTTAACATGTTACACATAGATTATCTTAAAAATTACCTTCTACAATTTACACAGATATAGATTATCTTCTACATGTTACATGTTTTTCATACTAAAATATTTTCATATTCAGGTTTTGGGTAATTCTTAACCTATTTCGAAATTAATTAAAATTTCATTTATTAACATGTTTTGTGTTTTAGGAGGTGGATATGGTTGAATTCGGCCCTGTCCATGTATAGGGACATGCTCTAAATTGGGCATGTCCCTATACATGGACATGGATGAATTTGGGCCTGTACATGGACAGGGCCGAATTCAGGCATGTCCCTATACAAGGACATGGTCGAATTTGACTTTGTCCATGTATAGGGACAAAACTGAACATGGACAAACCTCTGATAATTTTTACTTGTAATACAAATTGTCACAATCACTCACCTAACGGTTGAGTTTGATAAAGAGTGGAAAATAACACAATACATGCAATATCTTGTATTAATTACTTGAATGAATTCAAAATGATTCTCTTACTTTCATTTTTCTATGTGTTCGTCTATGAAAAATCTAGAAACCACTCATATAGTAATTGTTATGTGGGTTTTTGGTTTATTTTGTTTCTTGGTTAAGTAAAAAGGAAAGATAATGTGTGACCCTCTTCTCTCCCAGGATGGTCCATGAGACCTAGGAGCAGTTAAGAATGACATGATCACATCATTGATCTTTCGCATATGCTGGGATGATAAAATCTTATAAGTTATATCATGAGAATCATGTGTACATTCTTCCATTAAAGAAGAACTTACCTTGTTGACTTTGTCTTGAAAGCCCCCTTTCTTGAGTTACGCCCCCCTTAATTTTTGTGTGCGTTTTTGGTTTTGTTCTTTGTTTCTTCCTAAAGAAAGTTATCCGCCTTGACTTTGGATACCCTCTCCTTGACTTGTTTTTTTCTTGTTGATTTTTATGATTTAACAATTAATATTTTATGTTATAAAATATTATTTTTTTAAATTATTTAATTATTTAATTGAGTGGATGGGACCCCTATACGATAGTTATTCTTGGTGTATTAATCCAATGTGGGCTTACCTCTCCAACCTCTTATTGTCGTTGACCCCTAAGGGTCTTTTCCATCGTGTTGTAGATCTCTTCTTGGTTTCTATTTGAGGTTTCTGGTTCTCCTTGCTCGTGTCACCCTCCTCATCTCCTTGCTAATGCCACCCTGTGTATGTTGCTGCTATATTCTTCTATTGTTGGTGCCACCTATGTATGTTGTTGGTTAGTCTTTTGATATTTTACCCTAAAAGTTCTTCTTGGAAATTTGTTCCATGTGTCATGATGAAATCTACCTTGAGGGTTTGACCAATGATCCCTTGAATATTTTTCTGAGCATATATCTAAGAGGATAGCAACGACATATCAAGTAATATTGTTTCTTGTTTCAGCTAAGTAAATGTTTTGTTAGCGATTTTTTTTAGGCTTCCAGATTATGGATCATAAGTTTTAATGTCTTGTTGATTGTAACATACAAGTAGCTAATGTTTAGAAATTAAAATAAATATTTTTGTTTTAGCTAACTATGTTTTTTTCTCTTAAATTTTAACATGTTACGCATAGATTATCTTAAAAATTGCCTTCTACAATTTACACAGATATAGAAATTGTCTTCTACATGTTACATTTTTTTTATATTTAAATATTTTCATGTTCATTATATATAACATCATAGTAAAAAACATAGTTGTTATTTTTTCAATATATGTCTTTGATGCTTTGAAGTTGTTATAAATTCTTAAATGCCTTCAAGTTGTTTTATAAATTATATTTCCATTTTATGTTTCTATAACTTATGAACTTTCATATTCATGAATTTTCAAAGGATATATATAGAGGCAAGATGTCAAGACAAGAGTCTCCAAAAATTCCTCGCAAATGATCTAGGCTATCCAATGAAGGAAGAAGAGGAACCCCTTCTTTGACTGAGTCTCTGAGTGAAAAACAACAATCTAGTCAGAGGAGAAGATTATCAAATGAATATGTGAATAGATCATCCCGAGAATGTGATCAAAATAGTGCTATAAATGCAGCTTTCTTAGATAGGTTGCACATTAATACTCTAACACCGGAGACTGTAGGGAATACATCATGACAAAAAAATATATTTGGTAATTTTTTTTTTATTTTGTATTTTTGTGTATTTATGTTTATGTTATATATATATATATATATGTTTATTTTTATTTTTATTTTATGTTAAATGTTGTAATTACTTTCAAATGTGTATGTGTAGAGGATGAGTTCAATGCGAGGGAAGATAATGAAATAGAGAGTGGTTATCATGAAGATTCCAATGTTGGTGAAGAAGGTGAAGGTGGATTCAAGGGGTGTTATCCAGAAACAGAAGATTACATGCCTACGCCCACCTATCCCTCAGATGTTGGTGATGAGCTTCCTTGGGAAGGGTTTACTGAAGCAATGACCCTCAAATGATGCTCAGGTGTTAAAAGCAAGCTGGAAAATGATTTGAGGTGCTTGGATCTCCCTCGAGAGAGTAATAAAATATTGGATATTGTTTTTCATTCATTGTAGAAATTTATGGATGCATATCAAAAGATGGGGCCGATGATTAATAGTTTTATCAATTTGATGAGGAGATGAAAGTCGGAGGTGATGGGCCCTGATAAATGGGAAGTAGTAAAAAGTAGAGTTTCAAAAGAAGAGGCAATTTCTATGTTCAATTTCAAAGAGGGGACAAAGCTAAAGATGTTGAATGTGCAATATTTTAAGCACCCCAACATAGCAGGACATCTTTATAACATATTTTTTACAGTATATGGGAAGTTTACGTGGAATGATGAGGTTCCACATTACTTTGCTAGACACTTTTATGTAGATTTTTCATGGGCATGAACTTTGATTATACCAGCCTAGCGTCTAATTATTATGGGGCTGGTAAATGAGGGACATATGATTGGAAAGGGGCATATCAAAATGCAACATTGCAGAGCCCTCCACGACCTTTAGTATCTCATCAAAAAGGGGAATTTTCCTCACATTCAGAGTTGCAAGCTACATTAGATGTTGGCAGGGAGGATAGGAATGTAATCATGGAAAATTTGGAATCAATTTTTTATGGTGTTGATGTTGGTTTGAACCGTTAGAGAGAGGAAGACAATTCTCGAGCCAATTTTGTTTACAAAACAGATGAGGAGATAGATTTCATGTTAGTAGAAGATCTGAAGGAGTATGCAAAATTTTGTTGTAATGGTTGGAAGATGTTCATTCAGAATGATGAAACGAACATTGGATTGGTATGTGTTACAGTTAGTAAATGTTTTATGCATTTGAGGATAGTTTTCTTGTAGTTCTAGATCTAGATACATATCATTATATCTTTAGAAATAATTTGTAACATCCCGTTCTTGTGCACTGAGTGAACGTATTCTTTGGGGACACTTTCTCGCAAGTGATCCAGATTATTATGCTATTAAAACATTGATTTGATTATGAGGCATTATGGGTTGTTGACATGTTGTTTAACTGCATTGACATAGATAGGTGCTATTGATTTGGTTTTACTGAGTGTGTATGATTTTTTACTTTGAGGATGCAGAGGCATCGATGGAACCCCTTGGACTTCGGATCGAGTCAGGGAGTGAACCATTGGGGTTTGACTATTTTAAAGGTGATATTAGTGCATATGGTTAGATAATATGATTATGGATATATTGTTGACATGATTCGTTGATGATACATGATGACGATAGCTTGTCGAGCAGACTCACATGTGGAGTAGAGGGGTCACGCAGGATTACCAGAGATGTTGAGGGAGAGGTGTGGACAACAACCTTGCCACAACCTACTAGCACTCCCGTCATGGCTTGAACTGTAGGTTAACGATTATATAGTTCAAGAGGACCATGATGTCATGAGGGAAAATTGTGACAATTGCTCACGATGATTCTAAGGGGTGCACAATAAGGTAGGGGCCTTATTCCTTAGAGGCCCTTAGTCTTCCACAAGTTCACCTGACGGAATATTGACTCTAGGGGTTTTTGATGTCTACCAAGTCAGTCAAGAGGTGAGTGGAACCCTTGGAGCATGTGGTGCATCCTGAAGGGCACGTCACGTGGTTAATGATAAATAAATGAAACCAGATGGACTTAGGACTAATAACGTGATAAGAAATATTTAAAACAAATTCCCTAATAAAATGTCGCCCAACACGCAAATTAAAGTCTAGGTCTAAATTATACTAGTGACAAAATTTTCTCTATCCTTAAAAAAAAGAAGGAATATCTATATCTATATCTATCTATCTATCTATCTATCTATCTATCTATCTATCTATATATATATATAAAATAAATAATTGTTTTATTATATTATGGTAATTTAAAGTTTATTAATTAAAAAGGGAAAAGGGAAAAATTTAATTTCTACACCTACCAAATTGAGTTCTAAAAGAAAAGGGGAAAGAGGGAAAATCTAAAATATTAGGAAACTAGGAAAAGAGGGAAACATAAAAAGAAAAAGGAAACACAAGACAAAAAGCAGAAAGTCAAACTTAGTAAGGTATCTACCATTTAAGAACTTTCTATTTTTAAACTGAACTAGAAAATTAACAATGGGGAAAGTCATTAAAACCTGTAAGGGAATTTGGGGACACCTAGGAACGATTCTAGGAGTGACTCTAGGTGGGTGAGGGAAATAAGGGTAATTAATTAATTAAAGAAATTAGCTTTTGGAGGAATGAAGGGGATGGGTGACACATGTACGGGAAGAATTTTTAAGAATTAATTTATTACACTTTAAATAAAATGGGATTTTGGGAAAGTAAGGGACTTCATAACTCTATATAATGGAGGGAGGAGAAGGATGAACGATGCCTTTTGATTTATGTAACATTACACTGCAAAAATCTATACTTGACTGACTTAGCTTGTGGGATTTGGGATACCCATCTCGGTGAGGAGTGGTAGCTTGGCCTTGTGAGGCAAGCTGGGAGCTAGTTGATTCTCTGGTTAGTGTGTGTGGCCCCTTTGCGGCTCGGGGGGCTAAGGGGGAAGAAGAGTACCGCTAGCGTTGGCTGGGAGTAACTGATGAAGTCTCATCAGTCGGCAAGTGGGAGTTTCACAAAGCGCATGGGACATCAACTCAAAGAAGGCGATTAGGCAATGGTACGCTTTCTTTACTTTTGTATGGTAGATTGTAGTAGGATTTATGCTTTGGATCTGCATGTTTAATTGGGTAAGAAAATTGATTGTCTTAGCATTCTAGTCGATCACTAATTTTCCCATAGCCTATAGCCCAATGAATGATTGACTTCCATGGCCTTCGATTCCCGACATGTCTTGACCGCCCTGTGGTGTATTGATTTGTGAAGATTGTGGTTGTTTTTCCTTTCCTCCCTAGCTCATCAGTCCTCGCCTGAGCAGTCAGCCAGGATCTTGATATATGGTCGTCGCTTCGGCATTAATGGACCTATGGATCTCAATGCCCTACTTTTCTATGCGTGGATGATGAGCGAAGGATGTTCCTGTCAACCGTCTACCTCCGTGATTGTCCTTGGCTGATTGTTGTCTTGCGCCTTCTAGCAAAATTCCTATGTGTATGGAGTTCTTGCATCCATGTTGGTTCATCCCTGCGATCATTTCAATGACTTATACCATTGGATCTTTGCGTTCTCTTACTGTTTTCATCTTTTTATATTGGTATCCTGGAATATAAAAAGGGGATTTAACTTCAATCTATGTTTTTATATTGGAATCTTGGAAATGTAAAATATTTAATTTCAATCTTCATTTTTCTATTGGCATCCTAGAAATGTAAAAGATTTAATTTCTGTCTACATTTTTATATTGGTATCCTTGAATGTAAAAAAAAAAAAAGGATTTAACTTCAATCTGTGTTTTTATATTGGCATCCTAGAAATGTAAAAGATTTAATTTCAGTATGAAATTTTATATTGGTATCCTGGAAATGTAAAAGAGTTAATTTCAGTCTGCATTTTTATGTTGGTATCCTGGAATGAAAAAGGATTTAACATCATTTAGCGTTTTATATTTGGTACATTGGAATTGGATAAACATTCTGTGTTAATTCTCAGTTTGCGTTGTAATGATATCCTAGAAATGGAAAAACGAATTAAATTCTCTGTCTATGTTTTACATTTGGTATCCTAGTAAGAAAAACAAAGTGTTTTGTTTTCCTGTATGCTTTGGCATTGGCATCCTGGTAGTGAAAAGGGAAGCCTCGGTTTATTCATCCATCTTTGTGTTGTTGGGTTTATTTTTCTTTTACCCTAGTGCATTTGCCAATGTTTTACTCTTTTAAATAAGGACTGTGACACAAATGTCCCTCTGGTGCATCCTTGACCATGCTTTTACCTCAAAAACGTGACTGAGTTGCATTAAAAATTTACTGCTTCTAATACTTGATGCCTGACAATTTTGCGATTAATTGATGCCACATTTTTTCCCTTCAAGGTTGTCTAAATTGTTGATTGATTGCCCATAATTTTTATCATTTAAATGTGATTGAGTTTACTATTATTAACCACAAATTTTCCAAATAAACGATCTCTGTGTCTTCCTGTTGAATGCCCATGATTTTTTCCATTTAAATGTGATTGAGTTTGCTGCTATTAACCACAAATTTTCCAGAGAAATGATCTCTGTGTTTTCCTGTTGGATGTCCACGATTTTTACCATTTAAATGTGATTGAGTTTGTTGTTATTAACCACAAATTTTCTAGAGAAATGATCTCTACGTATTCCTATTGAATGCCCATGATTTTTACCATTTAAATGTGATTGAGTTTGCTGTTATTAACCACAAATTTTCCATAGAAATGATCTATGCATCTTCTTGTTGAATGCCCTCGATTTTTACCATTTAACGTGACTGAGTTGTTGTAATTGACCATGGGTTTTCCATAAAAAGATTGAATGAGTTCTTTGATGAAGGGACACAATTTTTCTAAATTAGAATGATGATTGTGTTTTCCAGAATGCCCACGATTTTTGGTCTTTATTGATGACCACAATTTGCACAACGATTTGCTGGTAGATTAAATGATAGTATTGAAGTTTACGTTCTATTTCATTTTGCACAATGATTGCTTTATTTATTGTTGAAAACCCATTCCAGATCTTATAATTGGGTATTTAGATGGTCGTAGTCCACAAAAAAAAAATTATCTTCAATATTTTTAATTCAAATGTTATATCTATCATCTCCAGAGAAGATCCATTTGAGAAGCAATTAAAAAGTGACCAGGGAAATTGTAATTGAATTAGGATGAATGGGAGATAATTTTTAGCATCAAAATTGACCTGCATCATTACGTTTCCTAACCGTGAACTGATGATAATATCTTATTCATTAGAAGAATAACCTTAATGAGGTCACATACATTTAATCCAACCAACTACCCAACGTAATATATGCAAACGATTTACTAAATACAATAACAGTAAGGAGAGTAGAAATTGAATCTTTGGATTTGCGTACCAGTAAAGAATGATAACTTTGAGAAGGATGTATATATATAAACAACCAATTTACCAACGTAGTAGTTGTTAATGAATTTACCGTTTCCTTCAAAGTTAAATCCATTTAACAATTTCACCACAATACCTTAACATAAACTTAATCACTAGAATTTAATTCTTGACTGCTTGTTAGTGGTGATTAATCTTAGAATGCCAATTTAGATTGTCCTTAATGTTAATTTAAATTAACATATATTGACTTAATTGCAATTTAGAATTGTTGAATTCAATGCTAATATAAAATTGTAAATGGTGACTAATTGAAATTTGGCTTCAGATGGGTAATCTATGTTATTTTTAGACTGCCAGTATGGACTATTTTAGACGTGATTAATGGTTGGGATGTTGACGAAGTCTTGTGTTTGTTAGCATCTTCCTTGTGTCATCCCTTGGTGTCTCTTCAACCTGTTGTTGGGGTTGGCGTGTGGTTTTCTATCGGTATTCGGTTTCTAGCACGTCAGATTTATCTAGAGTCCTCGATCCTGATAGGATGAGTGGTTCCAAGGTTGTCGACATGTCTATCACTTGGGGATGACATGATTCTTGATGAGGGGATCATGGCATGCTCTGTGGGATAGCGACAAATGAGATCTTGGCCGGCGTCGGTGCGTTCTGTGTGAGTGTTGTCGGGCGTTGCAGGTTGCTTTTGGCGCATGGGTTGAACACCTTCAGGCGTTGGGTTCGTGCCCCTTGAGGTTCTCGTCTTGTTCATCTCAGCCATTGTATCAAGATGGGGATGTTTTCGCTTAGCTCATAGGCGTGGTTGTGTTTGTGTCGAGTGGGTAGTTGTTCCTCCATGTTATTCTGTGCATGTTTTTCCCAGTCGCCCTTGTGCATGTGCGTGGTGTCATAGTTGCATGTTGCCTGGGTTGCATGATTCTTTTCATCGTCTGTGGTGTAGTCAAACTTTTGTCGTCATTTCCTTCTTTCCCTAAAAAGAAAAAAAAAATTGCACTTCTACTTCGCTTGTAGTTGTAACGAAGGGGTCGTTACATATGGTATCAGAGTGAGTTCAACCCGCGACTTGGGATCACTATGGATTTCATTGATATGATTTGATTATAATGTTTCTAATTGAGTTGAATTGTATTCGTGCAGGTAATCATGGTTAGAGGATGCCGCAGAGGAAGAAGACGGGGTGCTAGGGGAGGAGGCGTGACGCCTCTAGTAGCATCCACGCCTGAGGGGTCAAACCCCCAGGGAGACGAACAGGTTGTCGGGTAGGAGATGATAGCACTGGGTGATGTGGTTGGTATGATGAGGTATTTTCAGCGGATGTCTGAGGAACTGATCAGCCGTTTGGAAAGAGATGAGGCCAGAGCACCGACACCCCCTGAGGGTCCACCACGTGCTCCGATTGGTACTGGTAGCATTCACCGTGAGCTCGAGAAGGTCAAATTTTCCGAGTTCTTTGGTGCCCCGGATGGCGTAGCCACCGAGGATGGTTGGAGAATATGGCGATGTTCTTTGCACTTCGTGATTATACCTCCAACATGAAGGTCTACATGGTGGTCTTTCAACTGAAGGGGAGGGATCTTCTATAGTGGAAGACGCTCCTACCACAGCTGAACATGGCCGTCAAAGACGTGTCATGGGAACTATTCAAGGAACGGTTCTGAGAGAGGTACCTCTCAGAGGAATTCATTGAGCATCAGCTCAATGAGTTCAACGCCTTATGACAGGGCGATCATACGCTGCCCGAGTATGAGGCCCGTTTTATGTAGTTTCTCCGATATGCTCCACATATTAACATGGAGAAACTTAAGGAAAACAAGTTTGTGTTCGGCCTTAATGGAAACATATGTGCAAAGGTTAGGATTTTGATGCCTCAAACCTTGCATGATGTCATCTAGAAGTCCCTCATAGTAGAGGAAGAGCTTATCAGTGGGGGTCAGAGTAGGACTCCAGTGAGACCGGTAGGGAAGGTGTCATCAGACAACAGCCAGACATACGTCCGAATATCATGGCTTCCAGAGAGGATCCAATTTCACTACACCTCGACATCTGGTGCTTCAACAATGGACACCTTATCGGGGACCACAACATCAACAACAACGTCAACCGCAGCAACAACAATTTAGGCCTATTCAGCAGAACAGACCAGGATTCTAGGCCGGTGGGCCGTCATATTCTACTTCGGGTACTAGGACTACTGGATGGAAGAAGGGGTGTTGGACGTGTGGGGAGCCAAACTACCAGCGCAATTACCTTGTGGAGAGGACTATATCATCTAGATCAGCAAGACCCACTATCGTGGGAGATTTGGGCAAGGCCCATCAGATTCATGCAGTGGTGAATAACCGCCAGGCAGAGCACTAGCCGACTGTTCTCAAGACGTCAGGTATCGTTGTTGACCAGACCCTTAGTATTTTGATAGATCCTGGTGCTACGAAAAGTTTCATTTCTGGTGCGGTGCTAAAAATAATTAAGGTAAAGGTAGTTGAACGGGATGAGTTTAGCTTTGTAGAGATGGCTTCTGGAGCTAAATAGAAGGTTGGAGGAAAGTTTATGGGTTGTATCCTTAACCTAGGAGAGTTTGTGACAAGGGCCAACCTGTACGTCACAATCTTAGGATCTTATGACATCGTGATTGGTATGGACTAGTTGGAATCACATGAGGTGATACTCAACTGTAAGATGAAATGGTTGAGATTGGTCGATTACAAAGGACAGATACTCGTGATTGTTGGATGGAAACAAGGAGTTTCCATGAGGTTCATCTCTTCCTTGTAGCTTCGAAAGAGCATGCACAAGGGATGTAATCTTTATGCGATCCTTGCGTTAAATAAGAAGGGAGTAGTGGAAGGTCTAGAAGACCTTCCTGTGGTGAGAGAGTTTGTAGACATCTTTCTGGAGGAGTTACTTGGGATTCATTCACAGAGGTAATTGGAGTTTACCATAGACCTAAAACTAGGGACTAAACCAATAGCAAGAATGCCTTATCAGATGTCGACCCCGAAGTTACAGAAATTGAGAATGCAACTGAAGGAGTTGTTGGACCTGGGATTGATACGTCCAAGTGTATCACTGTGGGGCGCGCCTGCTATTTTCATACAAAAGAATGATGGGTCGTGGAGGATCTGCATTGACTATCGTCAATTGAACAAGGCAATGATCAATGATCAGTATCCGTTGTTGAGGATTGATGATCTGTTTGATCAAATGAAGGGTGTGACAGTGTTCTCAAATATCAACTTGCGATCAGGATACCACCAATTATGGATTAAGGAGGATGACATGCCTAATACCACCTTTAAGATGAGGTTTGGACATTACGAGTTTACTATTTTACCATTTGGACTGACGAACGCCCCAGGGGTATTCATGAGTTTGATGAATGAGGTGTTCCGTGAGTACTTGGACAAGTTCGTCCAAGTATTCATTGACGATATTTTGATTTACTCTCAGACGATGGAGGATCATGATGAGCACTTGTGCTTGGTACTACAGTGTCTGCGAGAGAAAAAATTGTATGGGAAGTTGTCCAAATGCTCATTTTATCAATCAAAGATTCACTACTTAGGACATGTCATCTCCGGCGAAGCTATCGCCGTGGATCCCGCAAAGGTCGAGGCTATTATGGAGTGGCCTACACCGACGAATGTCCTGGAAGTGTGTAGCTTCATGGGTTTATTAGGATACTATCAATAGTTTGTCGAGGGATTTTCGAAGATAGAAAATCCGATCACGAAGTTGCAGAAGAAAAATAAGAAGTTCGTTTGGATCGAGAAATGAACGGAAGCATTTTGTAGGCTCAAGGAGATATTGATAACAACACTGATACTAAAGGTCCTTGACATGGATGTCGACTTCTTGGTATGCACTAACGCATCCAAGGAAGGCTTAGGCAGAGTCTTGATGCAAGACCATCGAGTGGTCACTTACATCTCGAGGAAACTGAGAAGGCATGGGGAGAACTACGTGACGCACGATTTGGAGTTGTTAGCCATCATTTATACCTTGAAGATTTGGAGACACTACCTTGTTGGATGAAAGTTTGAACTAATGACAGACCACTGTGGACTACAACACATCTTTACACAAAGCAACCTAAACGCATGACAACGACGTTGGCTGGAATTACTTATCAAGCACGACTTTGAGATTACTTACATAAAAGGAATAGTGAACCGAGTGGCATATGCATTGAGTCAGAGACCATACATCTTTTCAGTGTTTCCTCTTCAGATGAATCTACGTGAAAAGATTCTAACTTTACAGCCTAACGATGACTGGTACAAAGAGGTTGAGGGTTTTATCGAACAAAACACAATGATGGTACCAAGATTTGAAGGATTTACGTTTGACGACGATGGATTACTGAGGTTTAAAAATTAGATTTACATACCACCGAGTGACGATTTGAGGAGTTTGATCCTAAACGAGGCTCATAGAGCAGTGTACATGTCTCACCCAGGAGTCATGAAGATGAGGGCCGACCTTATACCCTTATTCTTCTGGAAGGGAATGAAGGCAGATATATTCAACTATGTGGCCAGATGTCTAGAATGTCAGCAGGTAAAGGTTGAACATAGACATCTAGCAGGATTACTATAGCCACACGATATTCCAGAATCGAAATGGGAGGTTATTTTGATGGAATTTATTGTTGGATTGCCACTGACAACAAGGAGACATGACTCGATTTTCATAGTAATAGACACTCTGACGAAGAGTGCTCACTTTATTCCTGTGCGTACGACATACTAGGCACCTGACATAGCTATAGTTTTCATCAGTGAGATTGTGAGGCTGCATGGAGTTCCTAAGAGGATTATATCCAATCGTAGATTGGTGTTTACTGGATGATTTTGGATGAGTTTCCAAGAGGCCTTGGGAACCCAACTTAACTTTAGTACTTCATACCATCCGGATATTGACGGGCATATTGAATGAACGAACCATACCTTGGAGGATATGTTGCACATGTACATGATGGACCAACAAAAGAGTTGGGAAGAATTATTTTCACTGGTGGAATTCGCTTATAAAAACAGTTACCAAAGAACCATTAAGATGGCGCCTTTCAAGTTTCTTTATGGGCGACCATGTCAGATTCCTTTGAGTTGGGATCAAATTGAGGATAGGGTCTTGGTGGGACCAAAAGCGATCCAATAAATGGAAGAGAAAATGTAAACAATAAGACAAAGGATTAAAGAAGCGAAGGATCGACAGAAGAGTTATGTCGATGTGCACCATGTCGATCATAGTTACGAGGTTGGCGATCGAGTCTTTTTGCGGGTTAAACCGCATAAGAGTTTGATCAAGTTTGGAAAGGGATATAAAATATCTCCTAGGTTCATGGGATTGTTCGAGATTGTGGAGAGAAAGGGGCCCATGGCCTGTCGACTAGCCTTGCCAAATTCTTTGAGGTGTATGCATGATGTTTTTCACGTATCTATTTTGAGACATTATATTATTGATCCTACACATGTTATTGACATGAGTTCTTTGCAGGTGTTGGATGAGGGGGTGCTCACGGCTGAGCCAATCTGCATTCTTAATCGTCGCGTTCGACAGCTACGGTGTCGGACAATAGATCATGTCAAGGTCCAGTGGAACAATTATAGTTTGCACTCGACGACCTGGGAGGACGCATATGATATGCGCTAGAAGTTTCCATTTTTGTTTGATAGATAGACTTATGATACTGTAATACACATTATTTTGCCATTTATACTGTGAAACTTTGGGACAAAGTTTAGACAAAGAGGGGGTGTATGTAACATCCCTCTCTTGCACACTGAGTGAACTTATTCTTTGAGGACACTTGCTCACAAGTGATCTGGATTATTATGCTATTAAAACATTGATTTGATTGTGAGGCGTTATGGGTTGTTGACATGTTTTTTTACTGCATTGACATAGACAGGTGCTATTGATTTGGTTTTACTGAGTGTGCAGGATTTTGGACCTCGAGGATGTAGAGGCATCGATGGAACCCCTTAGACTCTGGATTGAGTCGGGGAGTGAACCATTGGGGTTTGATTGTTTTATAGGTGATATTAGTGCATCTGGTTAGATGATATGATTATGGATATATTGCTGACATGATTCGTTGATGATGCAGGCTGAAGATAGCTTGTCGACTATACTCACATGTGGAGTAGAGGGGTCACGTAGGACTACCAAAGATGTTGAGGGAGAGGTGCGGATAGCAGCCCTGCCACAGTCTACTAGCACTCCCGTCCTGGCTCGAATTGTAGGTTAACAATTACCTAGTTCGAGAAGACCACGATGTCATGAGGGAAAACTGTGACAGTCGCTCATGATGATTCTAAGGGGCACATAATAAGGAAGGGTCCTTATTCCTTAGAGGCCCTTAGTCTCCCACAAGTTCACTTGGTGGAGTATTGACTCCAGGGTTTTTTTGTGTCTACCAAGTCATTCAAGAGGTGAGTGGCACCCTTGGAGCACTTGGTGCATCCTGAAGGGCACGTCGCGCAAGAAAAATGGAAAGAGGCAAGTGGCACCCTTAGAGCACATGGTGTGTCCTGAAGGGAACGTCACGCAAGGGAAACAAATGAGGTGAGTGGCGCCCTTGGCACCTAGTGCATCCTAAAGGGCACATCAC
>JASDQU010107177.1:45410-55607 GCA_032191745.1 Picea mariana
CTATGATTTCTGGAGTAACTGGAATTTGTATATCCCAAACGACGGAGATTTCTCCCTGTAAGTTCTGAAAGAATTCAAGCGTGGTGTTCGTATCATAACCTTGCAACCGGTTGAATTACTCCATCTACCCCAGATGGCGTATAATTTCTCTAGCTTGCTCAATTACCTGTAGTAATGTTGGCTCCCTGCACACACTTCAGCCACCCATATTTTTGTGAGAAAATGAGAATGACTATCGTTCTTGGTTGCAGACTTGGTTAGACCATCTTGGAGGAAAATATTACCAAAAATAGAAATTATCAGAGAACAACGAGTGTATAAAAATGTGGGTTTTCCATTTATTACAATCATTACAATCTTATCAGAAAGCGTGCCGAGCATCGACTCCCCTCATTAATGTGGAGGTCGACCTCGACCGTCAGTGTAGGCGAAAGTAATGAGTGTAGGTACTTCCGGTGAGAGGTAATGATGACACTGCAGCCGCCAGTGGGGACCAATCATGTATAATTTTCAAAAATCATATTTAACGGTAATCATAAACGATAGTCCACTTTTGTGGGAAATTCGAATTTATTGTACCTATGCTCAAAAATGTTTTTAAGGATAAATAAGCCAAATAAATTAAATTTGTTCATTTAAAAATATTCCACATATCATAATGTTGTTACTTTTCCCGAGTTATTGAGTATAACCTAAATGATAGCCTCGTTATTGAGTAAAGRAAATCTAGAGACACACAGAAACTTGGTGTTTTTAAGGTAAACTTCCATACCACATGCAGAGCCACTGCTGCCAGCAGGCGTCCATAGCCTCGACAGGGTTKCCTTTTAACCCACAGATGAGCCTRTATCCTTAATAAATATTTGAATCTTCTTTTCCCAAAAATACCACTATCCTGGTTTGGTAGCCAGATGATGATAATGCCACTCACTAAATTGTAACTTAAGTGAACAAGCCAGCTCGTGATGAGACCCCTTGTCCTTTGACAAAAATGTCAAAGGCCATTGCCCTGGTGTGGTAGCTATTGTGGGAATGTTACTTATGTTATTATCCTATGATCATGGTAGAGTGGCTTGTGATGAGACCCCCTATTCTTTGTGGGAGAATTTTATGACTTATATTTATTTGTTTTTACACCTTTTTTTTTTTTTTTTAGGGCTCTATTAAGGGAGGCTCATCTACTCCTTAAGAGTAAGGGATGGTGTAAATAAGTGTAAGGATGCCAAGTAAAAGTGTTCTTAAGACTCCTAATTATAATATGAAGGCAAATTATCATTCAAGTATATTGGTATGTGTATAGGGAAAAGAAACAAATTATGGTGGTTACAAATTCTAAACACGATTTAAGATATTTCGAAGAAATTAATCCAAAACAAAATTGATAAGGTATAAGAGATAGTCCACAAAATAATGAAAAATCATTAGAAATAATGCTGGTAAAAATTACTTAGTGAAATTCGTACCCCAAAGGAATGGCTAACATTTTAATCAGCATGAAGGAAAGGAACGACAACAAGGAAAAACGTAGAAGGAACAACAACTGTTCCTTTTTAGAATGAACAGCGGGCCCCAAGATGAAGGAATGACAATTGCGATGAAGGGAACCACAGTTTCTCCGTTGAAATGAACAACAACAATAATCAAAGGAACAACAGTGGCGCAAAGGAAATGGTAGTTGTTTCGTTCAAATGAAAAACAACTACACTTCAAAGGAATAACAGTCGTGCGAAAGGAACGACAGATGTTCCATTCAAATGAACAACAACTACACTTCAAAGGAACAACAGTCACGCGAAAGGAACGACAGTTGCTTCGTTCAAATGAACAACAACGATACTCAAAGGAACAACAATCGTGACATCTGTTAAATTTTTAGCCATCTAATTAGGTAATTTTGGAAACCTCCCATGGAAAATGTATTTTTGCTTGAATCTAACACTGATTAGTCATCAACTAAATTCACTCAATTGTTATGGGTCGGTTTATTTCAAAATCAAGTATTGGATGGTCTGAGTTCATTATAGTTGCCCGATAACTATTGTGGAACATGACATATTCATTTTTCTACGAGAGACAGGGTCTGTGTGATAAGATAAATCAAGATTACAGAACATAAAAGAGTGTTAATTGTGTACATTACAATCATCTTCCCTTAGTTCTTATTTTCCAAAGTGACTTTCATAAACCAAAAAAAATAAAACTAACAACTCAATTAGATCTATAAAAAACTATATACAGTATGTACAATGTCAACAAAATTCATCATTTATGGAGTTGGAGTGCCTAGGTTACCTTCCTAGCCAGCCAAAATTTGAACGATAGGGTCCTTACTTACTTCCTAGTAGAAAGATTCTTTTGAAAGCGGTTGATGGTAAAGTCGTAGCCGGTGTACATTGACCAAAAGTAGATATCCATACCCGTCGATGGTGCTTAAAGTGACCATGCAATTATCATGGACTTCATTAATTTCATATGGTCCTAGCCACTATGTCTGTAATTTTCTTGGAAAATCCTGAAATTTGGAATCATAGAGAAGAGCCCAATCACCTTTCTTGAATGATTTCTTCTTGATATGTTTGTCGTGCCAGGTCACTCTTTGTTGTTGAATAATGACTGTGTGCTCCACAACAGACAGGCGTGCTTCATCCAACTCATTGAGTCGTTGAAGGCGTTGTTTATGTGCTTCTGTTAGATCCAGTCCAATTTCTTGGGCCATCCTTAGGGTCTTGATCTCAAACTCGATTGGGAAGATGGGTTCTTTCCCATAGATTAGGTGATAAGGAGAGTAGCCAGTGGTGTTACACCATGTTGTGCGATAAGCCCATAAGGCATTTGGGAGCTCAGTATCCCAATTCTGTTGGTTTTTTGAGATAGTCTTTGTCAGGATTGCCTCCAAGACTTTATTGGTGCTTTCTACTTGCCCGTTTGCCTATGGGTGGTATGGAGCAGTAACTATGTGCTTGATGTGATAATTGTCCAGGGTGGTGGTGATTCTATGAGATGTAAATTGTGACCCCCCATCAGTGATTACTTCCCTAGGTAGTCCATAGTGTACAAATAATTTAAAAAGAAATTTGATGACTACTTCTTCTGTTGCATTTGGTAAGGCTTCTCTGCCTCTACCCATTTGGTCATGTAGTCTGTTGCAACTAGAATATAGGATTTCTGATTTGACTTTGGATTGAAGGGGCCAACAAATTCTAGTGCCCATATCTCAAATGGTTTAGCAACTAGTTGCGCTTTCAAGGGAATTTCATCAGCCTGACCTGGTTTTCCCATCCACTAACAACTGTCGCAGGTCTGGACATATTTCTTTGCATCTCTGAATATTAAGGGCCAGTAGTAGCCCATCTGTAAAAAAAATTGTCCAGTCCTGCGGTCTGCAAAATGCCCACCACAAGGCTCGTCATGTTCTGCCTTTAGTATGTCATAGATTTCGTCCTCTCATACGCATCTGCGGATCTGGAGATCAGCTCCTATGTGGAAGAGATATCCATCGATCCAAGTGAATCGTGCGCTACGCTGGACGATCAGTTTTCTTTCCCTTGATGATAGATGTGCCGATAATTTTCCCACTGCCAGATAATTTGCCACATTAACGTACCAAGGTGGCTTTATGGTGATGCCAAACAGATGCTCATCTGGGAATTGATCTTCAACTGTTAAGGAGTAATTTGTTTTGGGTATGTGGGACAGGAAGTCTACGAAAAGATTTTCTCTCCCGAGTCGATCTTTGATGGTGATATCAAATTCCTGCAATAGTAATAACCACTGAGTAACCCGTCCATTAGTAATTGGTTTATTATCTATATATTTAATAACAGAATGGTCAGTATACAGAATAAATGGATAGCCTGTTATATAATGACAAAATTTATTGATGGCATGTATAACAGCTAAAAATTCTTTTTTTGTTACTATATAATTAAGTTCAGCTGGAGTAAGATTCTTGCTAATAAAATAAATGGCGTAGGGTTTCTTGTATTCTTCCTGTCCAAGGACAACACCTATGGAAATATCTAATGCATCGGTGGAGATGTGAAATGGTATTTTCCAATTTGGTCCTCTCAACACTGATGTTGTTGAGATCAACTTCTTGAGTCCTGCAAATACCACATCACACTTGTTAGACCACTGAAACTCCACAATACTAGTCAAGGCATGTAAAGGTGCAACGGTTCTTGCAAAATTTTCCATAAATCTTCGATAGTATCCTAAAGCGCAAAGGAAACTACGTACCTCAGTTTGTGTGTGTGGTGTAGGTAAATTAAGGATTAACTCTATTTTTGTTGGATCTACTCTAATTCCATCTGCAAAAATATAATTCCCTAGTACCACACCTTCCATCATCATCATGTGACATTTTTCGTGGCTTAAACATAACCTGGTAGCAATGCACCGTTCTAGTACCTTCTCCAAATTATTCAGTGCTTGATTGAAGTCGTCACCATAAGGAGTAAAGTCATCCATGTAAACTTCAAGCCCTTCACTGATCAAATCGTTGAATATGCTCAGGATGGCCCTTTGGAATGTGGTTGGAGTGTTGCAAAGTCCAAAGGGAAATACTCTGTATGCAAAGGTACCCTAGGGGCATGTGAATGTAGTTTTTTCTTGATCTTCTAGGGCAATCTGGATCTGATTGTAGCCACTAAAACCGTCTAGGAAAGAAAAGAACTTCTTTCCTGCCAAAGTATCCAGGACCTGATCGATGAAAGGTAAGGGGAAGTGGTCCTTTTGAGTGGCTTTGTTAAGTTCCCTGTAGTCGACACAGATTTTCCATTTCCCATTTTTCTTTGGGACGATGACTAATGGGGAGACCCACCGACTATCTGAGATAGGGTATATAAAATATATGTCCAAAATCTTTTATAATTCTTCTTTAACAATATCCCTGAGGTGGGGATTCAATCTTCCCTGCGGCTGCCGGATAGGTTGGGCATCTTTCTCAATGTAAATGTGGTGTGTGCAGAGTTGCGGATCAATACCTTTCATGTCAGAATAATCCCAGGAAAAATCTTGCTGGTATTTAGAAAGGACTTGAATCAACTTTTGTTGTTGTTTCTCATCTAAATTGGGATTGATGTTTAGAGACTTCCCTGGTGAGATCTCAACGGATTTGTTGTTATGAACGGAGGTAGTCGAGACTTTTTGTTCTATTAAATCTTCCAGCGAGTCTCCCTGTGCTTCATAGTCTAGAATGGATTGGAGCATCTGGCATGTTGGATTACCCATGGTGGTTGGGTTGTTAAGAAACCCACTGATTACATCATCCTCTAGCTGGTTCTTGAGTCTGAGAGCTTCTTCCATCATGAGAGGGGCTCATAAATCCTTTTCTGGATACCGTGGTGGTGGTAATTGTGGATATATAAAAGTTGGGATTGGCTTGGTTGGAGGATATAAGATGATATTTTTTGTGACACCGCCTCTAGTAATTTTCATATTACCCGTTCAACATCCTATGTATGCATCAACTATTGTGAGCCATGGTCTTCCCAGTATAAATGGATGCCCTTCGAGTCCACTTCTTGGGTTGATGATGAGGAAATCCACTGGATATTCCTAAGATTCGACCGAGATTGCTATGTCATGTAGTGTGCCGACTGGTCTAACCACTGATCTATCATCCAATTGTAACATAATTGGGGTGGGTTCAAAAGAGTTAAAACCCAGTGTGTTGCAGGTTTCCATAGTTAGGATATTGATGGTCGTCCCCAAATCAACTAGTGTATTTGGAAAAGAAAATCCCTGGATCTGAACTGTTACTATGGGGTTCCTTGGATCTTCATATTTGACTGGTTCTTGTCTACCTAGAATTAGATCAGACAAGGCTCCTACTACACAAACTTTTGATGATGAATTTTTAATTTTCCTAATAGGGTTCCTCCCACATAGTTCCTTGATCATCTTTTCATATATTGGAATGTCTTGCAGAGCCTGCAGAAGTGGGACCTTGACATATAAATTCTTGAGTTCCCCTACAATGTCGAAGTTAGGATAGACGATAGGTTTTTCTATCATCAATCTTTCAGGGAATGGAGGGGAAGGAGTTGCATCCTTGTCAGGATCCTGTGACTCGACTGTATTTCCCCCTTGATCGATTTCTTCCGTTATTACCACATTCGAGGACATTATTGTTGGTTGTTTGTTATTTTCATTCTCCTGCTCTTGGAAAACATTATTTTCTTTAGGAGAGATTATACACCCCGATCTCAATCAGAGTTCATTGCACCCTACCGAGTTGGTCTCCTCTTCCCCATTCTCCATAATCTGGACGAGATGAGATGGTATATTATTAGGATTGGGGTGGGGCTGGGATGGTAATTAAGGGAACAATTGTGGTTGAGGGTTTTGGGGCAGTTGAAGTGGAGCTTGCAACATAGATTGGGTTTGAGGGGCCATCCCCATGGGTTGATTATTTATCCCCATGGGGCGCTGCCAATTCTGGTTCCAATTTGGGTTTTGGGAAGTCGTATTAGGCCACTGCGGAGGGTAGGGGTTGTTATTTGAGTTTTTCCAGGAAGAGGTGGGGTATTGTGAGTTAGGCCAGGTGGAACTTGCAGTTGGTTGATTCTGCCAGATGGGATTTGCAAGTGGTTGGTTTGGCCAAGTGGGATTTGCAAGTGGGTATTGCTGGGGATACCGGTTTTGATTAGTAAATGGCTAGCTCTGCCATGCATTACCAGATTTTTTTTGTTGATTATACTGTCCAGAAAAGAAATAGGAGGGGTCCTGGAGTGTATTTGGAGGGTGAGCCTTCCATTGATGACGTTGAGCCATCAAATAGAATGGTTCTATTTCCTCTTCTGCTCCTCTAAAGACAACTTTCAGTCCAGGAAGCGATGGGCATTGCTCTGTGTCATGATCCTTGGCACAAATAGGGAAAACCTGAACCACATCCAAAGGACATTCCCTTGGACCATGCTTTTTTCTGCATTTGTGGAAAAATATGGCCAAATTATATTATGCTTCTGCTTGTTTTTGTTTGGCCTGCAATACATCCAGTTGTGTAGTCAAAGTGATCAAAATGTCTGTTTTGAAATTTTCTAAGAGATTACCAACTTCAGCTCGCGTAACGCCCCCGCTGGTCATGTTGCTATTTCTAGTGAGGGAAGTTCACATTCCTGATCTAGTTCGTATACTTCCTTGTGAGCGCCTGATGCACAATAGAATGATGTTATCATAAGTTTCTTGATAAATGCCACCCTTCCCCATTAGATTCAATGTTTCTACCCATTCATCCTTCATACCTTTAATCATAGTTTCTTTAATTACTTCACATGGTAATGTACCATAGGGTGATCTCTACAAGTTATACTGAAATATCTCATCATATTCTTCTAACGATTTGTTTTCTTTTGCAGTCATTTGAAAGATTTCATCTTTTAGGTCCCTGGTTCTACAATAATCCTAATATTTTTTCAAGAAGGCTTGTTTCATCTCATCCCATGAGTTGATGGTTCCACCTCCTAATCCCATAAACCAGTGTAGAGTTTCTCCCTTCAAGGTAGAAGGGAACAGTTTTAATTTTTGGGGTTCAGAGGTGTAATCATACCCTCTACATAGGACATCGAATTCGAATAAGAATGTGTCTATGTCTTCTGAAATCAATCCATGGAAGGTTGCCAGGTTCTGTAGGGGGATTTATTTCATGGGAGCATTGATGATTGGATCAACTATCGTATATTCCAATGTGGAGTTTTGGGGTCATTGTTGATTTGGTTGCACCATTTGATCGAAAATGTGCCAAAAATATTAAGGAATTTCTTGATCCGGGTGTTCTATTCGAGGTGGTTGATTATTTGATCCTCTAGGGGATTTGATTGCACTCCCTCTATCTGAGATTTCGAGTATGCCTTCTTCTTTTATAAGAGATTCAGGATCAGGGGGTGGTGATGGGTCTGCCTTGGCAACCCCGCTGGTTTCTCCTTATCCTTCCTCCAAATTATGAGAATTCCCCTCGTCTAAAGGGTTGAGGGGTGGAAGTTCTGTGCTTTGAAAGATTTCCTCATTCCCTTCAGTTTTGCTATGAATCTCAGTGTTGGTTGCAGTTGGTGAAACTGTTGCCTGAGGGATTCGGATAGGTCCTTTCCTAGGTCTGACCGAAGCTTGAGATTCAGCTTTTCGGATGATGTCGTCTATGAAAGTGATTCTCCCAGGGAGCACCAATCCCTGGGCTTTGGTAGTTTTTGGTGGGGGTTTTGTTTTTTCAATATATTTCTTCTTAGTCATACACACTTCACGCAAAAAAATAAATTCAAAAAGAAACACCTATATAACCTCTTAATTGTTAACTGGCGGTAAGCGTTGACATAAGCATCTTACTTATTGCCTGTGTAGTTTCTTACCTTCCGTCTTCAATACTTGGTCCTCCATGGACACAACCTATGCTACCTTTGAAATTCTCCCCGACAACAGCGCCAAAATGTTGGGCTCTAAAGATGTATAAAAACATCCTTAGTTTAACATTATTTTATCAACCCGAGGATTCATCTTTTATCTCAAGAATATCAGCAGAGTCTATGCAAGTAGCTCATAGAGGCTAAAATCATGTAGCTAAAGAAAACTTGAGTTTATCCACAATCAAGTTCCTCAAATGTTCATTAAAGATTCTGAAACTAAGATCTTACTTAACAGAATTGAAATCTGATTACTAACATGCTGCAATTGAAAAGGAACTAACTAATAATTCATTTAACTAAAAAGCAGTAATTGAATCTAAATAAAGACTTGCAAAATTAACTATTAACTATGAATTATATTGCTGGAAAGGAAATAGTGAATTACTCTATCTATGGAAAGAAACAACAATTGTAATCTAATCAAAAGGAACAACAAATGTAACTTAACAGAAAGGAACAACAATCGTAACTTTAACTGAAAGGAACAACAAATGGGAATTTGAGTAAAAGGAACAATGCATATGAAAATGTGAGGAACTGTCAAGCAGTAAACTACAGTAATGGAATTTGGAATAGATATCATTAATACTTGAGAGAAATGTCTATATTATGTATGCAAACAACATAAAATCATTAACACACCTATGCATTTGTCTTAACTATTGTAAAGGAAATTTAAATCATAAAACATAAATCAAAACTGATACAATTACAGATTGAAACAGAACTCCTTCAGACTGGGCCCTTGGTCCTCAGAAGAACTGCCACTAGAAACTCAGTATGTAGAAATGGTGAAAACGTTCAAATATTTTATTGATTCCATATCTGGTACGATATTTACAAAAACTACTTGCGCAAAGTAATTTTGAGTTCTGAATACTTGGATACAGTTCTTAGATTATTCTTTCAGGATCTATTACCCTCTATATATACAATAATCTGAGTAAATTAAGCCATCTCGAGGATCGAGAGATCCTCGGGATTACTTTACTATTATAAAGTTACAATATAAAAAATCAATAATCTTCAAAACGGCTTTGTGCCAAAAGTCCTCAACCTCCAATAACTTACATATCTTCAAGATATCCTTTGCTATTTCAGTTTTGACAATATTTATCCAATCCTGTAATAGAATCAAACAATTTCAATCGTATTTTAGAACCTATTTAATATAACTTTAATAATAGCACTAGAAGACATATTAATCATTTTCTATCCTATTTATCCCTAATTAATAGAAAAGTCAATCAAGATTATATCATGAATTATAGGAATAAGGAATATATATGTACCTTTTTCATAACCCAACAAGTCCCCAAGTAAGTAGGTCGGTCATTTTGCTTTATTGCATTTGCATTTGTAGTATTCCAGATATAAAATAGTATGTAGAACATAAATATTTTAGCTCGAAATGGCAGAGAAGCAATGATATAATCACAACATTACCAGAATAACACCAAAAAGAACACTTTGATTACTAATAGCAATGTTCACTTGCCTCTTCGAGGGGGAAACCTCCAACAAAGAATATCTCTATTACAATAATATCCAAGACAATATTTCTCATACCCTCTATTTCTATTTATACTCTATCCATACAAAAGAACAATCCAGAGGAAGATCCTTCTAGAAGCGAAAGCTTCTATTAGGTCTTCTTACATTTGACTTATTCTTCCTTATTGTTAGGCCTTATTAATATTGGCCTTTATTACATGGAATTATATTATTCTACCTACATGAGGGGTTAGGGAGGTTAGGTCCCTAACATGCCCTCCCCCTTGAAGAACATCCTTGTCCT
>JASDQU010107177.1:96804-115925 GCA_032191745.1 Picea mariana
GCTAAAGAAGTGCCAGGTAAGAGCCCAATGAACAGTTTTCAGAAAATCTTCGCTTGCCACGTTTCGCACTTAGCTTACGTCACGATGGAAAAATGACGTGGGCGTGATATCACTTTGTAGTGGAAAATTTGTGCACGAAACTCGTGCGCTGAAATAACTTATTTATTGTGTTAAATAATTCATTAAAGATATGTTGTTTTTTAAAATGCTTTAAGGAAAGTGTCTTGGCAGGATTTGAACGGGGGCAAGTTGATAAACAAACTTAAACTTATAATTTTGTTATAAAGATATATTAATTTATTAAATAATATTATAAATAAAAGTAGAGTTTGAGTCTTAAATTGTCACTAGATAATATGCCAAAAATACTTAAATTAAGTTAATTTGGTCTATTTGCACCATTAAATATGAATAACCAAGATAATCTACAATTTAAGTTTAAAGATTCCTTATGATGTTATAGTATCCTTGTAAATTTATGGAACTCTAACCTTCAATAAAGTATGGGTCTTCTTTGAACATATATTGATTTAATAAATTACTCTTTAAATAAAAGTGAAGGTCCACACACGAGAGAGGCCATAGAAAAGAAAGCACAATATCTCAAACACTTTAGATTCACCTAGTGAACAATGTAGATAGGCTAGAGTCACTATCACACTCTAGATTCACCAAGTCAACCATGTAAATAAGCTCGTGGTAGCAATACACCTAAGATTGTCTTAGTCAACAATGTAGGTAGGGAAGAGATAACTCTTTGGTGACTTACTGAGTGATGTAGACAAGGGAGAGGTGGTTATTTAGTGAATTATTAGAAGTATTGTTTATGTTTGGGAGGGGTTAAGGTTATGGATTAGATTTATTTTCCTATGTTTGAGTTTGTTTATAATATTAATGAAAGATCCACACATATTAATGTAATTGATAGAAGTTTGTATCTTTACAGCAAAATGAAAAGCAATTGCAAATGCCTTTAATGTTTTGTGTGGAGAAAGGAGCTTTCTTGATCTTAATTCAATATGGATTATTAAAGAGAAGTATTTCTTTTTGGTATGGTTTGATTTCGGGAGCTAGTGACTTATGGTTTTTGTATAAATCTCCACATATAGATTGGTTTGATTTGGAGAGTCGACAATTTATGGATTGACTTGTTGGATTACTGATATGGGGGCTGAATCAATAATGAGCAATCTTAGTACTTTTAACCACAGTATATTCTTCAACAATAATCAATAGTTTATCATTAGTATTTAATATATCATCAACAATATAATCATAAACAACATCACATCACAATAGATACATAGTACACCAGAATTTATGTGGAAACCCAAATGGGAGAAAACCACATAATGCTTTTCTTATATTTCAAAAGAATACATTCATTGGAAGCACCAACTTCCGATTCTCCAACTACAATTGGAAGGAGGCTCCAACCCCATGTTCTCAGGCTCCAACTTGAAGGAAACTACAACTCCCTGAATTCTCCGGCTCCAACAAAAAGGACATTACAATCCCCTGAGCTCTCCAGCTCCAACCAGAAGGTGGCTACAACCACCAATCCTTGCCCGTCCTATCACCCTGAAGTATAAGTGTAGAATAATTATCGCTATCACAAACTCTACCATTATCTATGTCACTATGTCTCATCAACATGTATATGTTCATCAACCAACTAACACATGTACTTTGCTATGCATCAATTGTATACCAGCATACTTACTATCTCATGCATCAATCATGAACCAAAGATACATCAATAAAGAATAGTGAATCATGAACTAGAGCATCAACCATGTGTAACATGTACCATATACCATACCATCAACCATATCAAGTGCATTAACCATGCACCAAATCACTCTAAATCACTCCATGTACCATAATATAAGCCTCAAGTGTATGACCATATCACAAAGATATGCCTCTAACAATGACCCATAACAACTATATATCAAGTATCAAGAGTATATCTCAAGCATGTATCAACATTAACTCAATCATATGCAACCATGCACAATGTATCATAAGGACCTCCAATACATGCCATACCATCCAAGATACAATTTTTCATTGTTGCAACTCTGGGTGTCTGCACCCTTATTAATGCAACTCTAAGTGTTTGCGCTCTTATTGTTGCAACTCTGAGTGTTTACACCCTTCTTTGCTGCAACTCGGGTTGTTCATTCCATTATTGTTGCAAATATGAGTGTTTGGACCCTTATTGCTACTTTGAGTGTTTGTGCCCTTCTTGCTGCAACTCAGGGTGTTCATGCCCTTATTGTTGCAACTTCCTACAACTCAGGGTGTCTATGCCCTTATTGTTACAACTCAGGGTGTCCGCGCCCTTATTGCTACAACCCTAAAACTTGTCCCTTTGACTTTCCTTTTCTACCTCAAAAAAATGACGCTACAACCTTAGCAAAAAGATTACTAGATCACATGAAAGATAAGAAATGAATAAGTATGTGAGTGTGTTTGTAAATGACTCCTTGAGGTGCTTATATACTTGTGCTAGGTAACTCCTCTCCTTAATTTAGGGCTTCTATGGTTTTCTTGTTACAACGAATTTACCCCTTTGACCAAGAATTATAACAAAGTAGGGGCTTCTTGTCCACTCTTCGGGGCTTCCAACTTTACAAGGACATATCTCCCTAACTGTGAGGAACCACATGGTGTTCCACATATCACCGAATATGGCACAATGAGTACTATATGTCTATGAGGGTATTTCCAACATTCACATTGTACTTTCTACCCTTATTTTTCATTCAACTTCAGGTACCAAAACCACACCATTGAGGCTACCGGAATTGTCTACCGAACTTCTTCAAGGGTTGATATCAATGACAACCAACTATCCAACAATCTCCCCCTTTGGCATTAATAGAAACAATCAGGCATAGAAAGCCTCATGCTACTTCCCTTGTGACCATCTCTCACCTTGTTTGCATGGCCTTTCTCTTTATCTCTCCCCCTTTAACATTAATGGAAAAGGGTAATCATCCACTTAGGGCTTCTCCCCCTATCTATAGGCATCTGCTAATTCTACTGAATTTTATCTTCATGGTGATTTCTCGTGTTGATGTATATGAAAATCATTCAAAAGAATTCTTTACTTGAACTCTTCAATACTTCTATGTCTCTTCCCCTAGCTTCTTAATTTTGATTCCATGTGAATCATTATGGGGAATAAGAAATTCCAATTTTTTGTCGCAGATACTCAAAAGGTTCCCTTGCAAGTGGTTTGGTGAAGATATCCGCAATATGCTCTTTTGTCCTGACATACTCTAGCTTGATGTTATTCTCTGTAGCTTGTTCCTATAAGAATTGATACTTTATTAGAATGTGCTTCGTCTTAGAGTGCACCAATGGATTCTTTGAAATACTCATGGTGTTGGTGTTGTCACAAAGTATTTAAATGGGCTCATCATACTTTACTTTCATATCCTGCAAAGTTTGCTTCATCCAAAGAACCTGAGTACAACATGTCATTGATACAATGTATTATGCCTCTGTTGTGGACAAAGATACTTATGATTGTTTATTGCTTAACCATGATACTAGTCTCTCACCCAAGTAGAAAGTTGTTCCACTTGTCCTTCTCCCATCATCAATACAACCTACCCAATATGCATTTGTGTAGGAAATGAGAGATAGATCCTTCCCTTTTGGGTACCATAAACCAAACTCTTATGTACCTTTGAGATATATGAATATCCTCTTTACTACAAAAATATGTGATTCCTTTGGTGCTTTCTGAAACCTTGCAACCTATCCAACTGCCAGCATCACGTCTGGTCTAGAAGTTGTCACATAAAGTAAGATACCAATCATCGATCTGTACTATCTCTGATCTACATCCTTGGAATCATCATCCTTACTTAACTTGCAACTTTTCTGCATAGGAGCACTCACTGGTTTGCAATCTGTCATTCCAAACTTCTTCAACATTTCTCTGATATACTTTTCCTAAGAGATGAAAATACCTTTGTTTCTCTGACATATTTGTAGTTCCAAAAAGAAGGTTAACTCACCAAGCAAGGACATATCAAACTTGTGTTGCATGTCTTTGGAAAACTTCTGACTCATCATGTCATCGTCACTTCTGAAGATAATGTCATCTACATAGACTTAAATAATCAATATATTGTCTTGATCCACCTTTATGTAGAGATTATTGTCTACATTTACTTTACAAGGAACCCTTGTTGTTTTAAATATCGGTCTAGTATCGAATACCATGATTTGGGGGCTTGTTTGAGACCATATAAATCCTTCTTCAATCTGCAAACATAATTTTCCTTTTTTGACAACTGAAATCCTTCTGGTTGCTCAATATAGAATTCTTCATGTAGATCTCCATTTAGGAATGTTGATTTCACATCCATCTGATACACTTTAATATTCTTGGAGCATACATAAGCTAGAATCAATTTGATTGCTTCCATCATGGAAACTGGGGTGAACGTCTCTTCAAAATATATACCTTCAATTCGAGAGTATCCCTTGCACTCTAGTATTTCTTTGTTTTTGGTGACATGTCCATCCTCGTTCAAATTGTTTCTAAATACCCACTTTGTACCAATGACATTCTTATTCTTTGGTCTTGGAACCAGTTCCCATGTGCCATTTTTATCTATCTGATCTAACTCTTCATCCATGGCCTTGATCCAGCGTTCATCTTTGTTGGCTTCTTCAAAACTACTTGGCTTAATTGTAGACACTAGTGCTAGATGTTGTTCTAGTGAACAGATTGTTATTTTGGTTTCAACTCCTGCATCTTTATTTCGAATCATTTTTTATCTGATGGATGGTTCTTCTACACTCATATTCTAGGTGTCTTTGGAGGTTTATGAAGATCTTGCTATTCTTTCTCTGTTGTCGGCTTCTCTTCTTCATCTTCCTCATCTGCTTCTTCTTCGTGAACTTGTTCCACTAGATTTTTGCTTTCATCTTTTATCCTGCGTCCATTTGTCTCGTCAATAATTGTCACATTGATGCTTTCCACTATTTTTTTTAGTCTGAGATTGAAGCATTTGTATGTTTTCATTTTTCTTGAGTACCCAACTAGTATGCCTTTATCATCTCAAGAATCGAGCTTTCCCATTCTTCCATCTTCTCTCTTGATGTAGAATTTTCTTCCAAAGACTCTGAAGTGCTTCACATTTGCTGGCCTTCCTTTCCATAGCTCGTAGGGGGTCTTGCCACTGTTATTTCTAGGCATTCCTCTATTCTGAATATGGATCGTTGTATGAACTGCATGTATTCAAAATACATATCTCCAATGTTGACTTGGAATCCATTAACATGGTTATGACCATTTCCTATCCTGTTTTGTTCTTCCTTTCAACAAATCCATTTTGTTGAGGTGTTCTAAATACTGAGAATTACCTCTTTATCCCATGCTCGCTGCAGAATTCCATGAATTCCTTGGACGTAAATTCTCCTCCATTGTCTTATCTTAAACACTTGATTTTCAACTCTGTCTCAGTTTCAACCATCTCTTTATATGCCTTGAAGTTTTCGAATGCCTCTGACTTCTTATTTAGAAAACAAAATGCAATCATTCTTGTGTGGTCATCAATTAATAGCATGAATTAATTTTCACCTTTCAATCCTTTTGTTCTTGTCAGTCCAACTAGATCAGTATGTACAATCTCCGATGGTTTTTTTGTGGAATACTCCTTTGAATTGAAATTTGTCTTGGTATGTTTTCCCTATAGACAATGCTTGCATAAAATGTTCATTGGCTCTTATATCTCGAGAATTTCTCTCACTGCTTCCTTTTTACTGACTTTGACAAGATTATCAAAATTTATGTGACCCATTCTTTTGTACTAGAGCCAACTTTCAATGTCCTTTCCTAAGAAACATCTTTCCTTTCCTATTTCATCTAGGACATACATGTTGCTTGGAGTTCTTACAGTAGTAGCTACCAACTTGCCTGATTTTTATTTCCTTATATCACACTTCTTTGAATCAAACACAAGTATGTGTCCTTGATCACACATTTGAATTACACTTAGCATATTGTGTTTCATATTTTCGACCAATTAAGCATTTTTTGTTGTGGAATCCTTACTTCCGAGTTTGACTATGCCATTTCCAATAATTCCGGTTGAGTTATCATTATCAAATGAAATTGATCCATGTCTTTCCTTCTTCAATGTCAGAAATTTGTCTTTGTCACCTGTCATATGATTTGCGCATCCACTGTCAACATACCATCCACATTTCTTGTGTTGATCTTGTAAAGCAAGATTGCATTCTTTAGTGTTGAATTGATCCTGCTTTCTTATTCATATCCTTTATGGTTCCTACTTATGACTATTGATATTTTTCTTTGGTTCCCTTGGAGGAACATTAAGTCTGCAATCTTTAGACACATGTACAAAGTTGTTGCACTTGTACCATTCTACCTCACCACTCAATGATCCAAAACTATTGTAACTTATATTTTGTGCTTCATAAGATCTTCTTGGATAACTATTTCTTGTATAGCCCTAATTGTTGCTTATGTTGTTGGTATTGGCTCTACAATTCACAATTTTGTGCCTAAAATTATAACATGAACCAAGAAAAATAGTTTTATACATGGGAGTGGAAGATCTTCTGAATGGTGTTGGTATTCTAAATCCTCCTTGTTCTTGAGGTATTTCTATAACTGGTTGTTGTTGATACTAACTTCTGAATATTCTAGGTTGTGTAATGTCTCTATAATCTTCCTCTTGAATTTTCCTGTCTTCTTCTTTAGAGGGACCTCTGACAAATTTTGCATAGCTTCTTGATTTTGCTTCTAGATTTGTCATTTTGGAGCTTGAACCTTTCTTTGCC
This sequence comes from Picea mariana, assembly GCA_032191745.1. NCBI lineage: Eukaryota > Viridiplantae > Streptophyta > Pinopsida > Pinales > Pinaceae > Picea > Picea mariana. The sequence goes on from JASDQU010107177.1 coordinate 103,642, forward strand.
TGTATTTTACTATATCCGAATCCAAATATTTCATAGTAAGGTCTTTTATTGTTAATGATATTATCTAATATCATGGTGTTGTTTTTTGCATGTCCTTCTTCTGAAGATATTTCCTTAGAGTGACTATCTCATCTTTCAAGCCTTCAATGGTCATGTTTCTTTCTTCTAACTATCCTTTGAGTGCTTATTTAATTTTCTTGTCTTCTTTTATCTGGATTTTTAGCTTTGGGATCGTCTGCTCAACCTCTTTGGAGTTGAAGTTATGATATTGTTCTCTCTTCTTTAGTTCTTCCTATAGTGACTTGTTTGTCTTCTTTTCCATTTTAATAACTTCTATGGCACTCATCAATTCTTCTCTGTAATCGAATTCTGCCTCTTCATATTCTTCTTTGGAGCCTTCTTCAGCGAAGTTTTCTACTGCCATGAATAGTACCATTTATGTATCATTGTCATTGAATTCATCTTCATCTGATGAGGAACTGTATTCCTTGGTGCAAAGGATTTTCTTGAAAAAATTCTTTGTGTTTCTTCCACCCTTTTGGATTTTCATTTTCTTTTTAGGGTCATCTTCTTCTTCATTTCTTTTATTTTTCTTATAAGGAAATTTATTATCAAAATGACCAACACCATCACAATTAAAAAAAATTAATGGAAGAATAACTTTGTACTTGTCGGTTCCATTTTCTCATCTTTCTAATGAAGTTAGCCACCTCTTCATCTTCCTCTGAATTATCATTGCAACTACAATTTGACTTTGGTTTTTGTTCTCTTTTTTTCTTTGTCTTCTTGGATGCTTTGAATGTTTCTTCCTTTGTAACCAGGTTCTCCTGTTTAGTTCTGATTTCATAAGTTGTTAATATCCCATGTATCTCATCCATGATTAATGTAGATAAATATTCTCTTTCTTCTAAAGATTAAATCTTCGGGTCATATCTCATACAAAAAGACCTCAACAACTTTTGAACAATGACTGGTTCCTTTCATTTCTTCTCCCAAACCTTTAATGGAATTGGTTGTCTCATCAACCCATAGAAAGTAGGAGGCAATGTTTTCATCTTCTTTCATCTTCAATTGTTCAAACTTGGCTCTAAACGTTTGAAGTTTGGCTCCCTTAACCTTGGAATCCCCTTCGTAGATATTCTTTATTTTGTCCCATATTACTTTTGTAGAATCACAATGTACAACTTTGGTGTATAATTATTTAGTCAAACCATTCAAGATAGCATTTTTGGCTCTAGCATCATTATCTTGAACTTTCTTTCCATCCTTATCTATTGGGGGAGTGGATGGTGATTTGTATCCATATACTACTTCTTTCCAAACATCGAATCCCTATGCCTGCACATATTTTTTCATTCATATGCTCCAAAATTCATAGCTCTGACCATCAAACTATGGAACCCCAATATTAGAGTAGTCCATGATATCCTTCCAGTGGTTAGATTGATTTTTGAACGACCTACTCTGATAACAATTGTTGGATTACTGAGAGGGGGGGTGAATCAGTAATGAGCAATCTTAGTACTTTTAACCACAATATATTTTTCAACAATAATCAATAGTTTCTCATTAGCATTCAAGATATCATCAACAATATAATCATAAACAACATCACATCACAATAGATACACGATACACCATAATTTACATGGAAACCCAAATGGGATAAAACCATGGAATGATTTTCTTATATTTCAAAAGAATACATCCATTGGAAGCACCAACTGTTATAGCAAGATTTGCCTCACCATTGCTATATTGCACAGAGGGCCTTTTTCCATTTCCCTGTGTAGACTTTTCATCCCTTTTTTGATGAATCCAGAGTTAAAAATGTACATTTTCCCACATATACACTCCCTAACTGCTATGCAAGATCTGTATACGCTTGCTGCTCCATTACAACCCGTGTATATCAGGATTTGTGCCAGAAAATATAAAACGAGGTTGTGTTTCCATGTCATGAAAAAATATTTCTGATCCTTGGCCTTCCATATACTGTAAATGTTTCGACTCAGCCCTTCAGTTGCATTCTAGAGGCTATAAGAGCACAATTTTGAACTACAGAAAAGAAGGATAAAGCATTCAACTTTGAGAGCAAAGTTACTCTGGAGAAATTACTTTATATTGAGTCTGCATCCCTTTATCCCTCAAGTCTGAACATAGTGTTCAACCCCCAAGCTATTCCCTTATTATCGAGAGGACCTCTTTACCTCTTTCTCAGGAGCTTGCCATTGGTGGAGGATTGAAGTGGTGGGGACCCATTTGGAAGGAACTTGGTTTCTTGGTTTCGAACTGTGCCGGCACGGAAGTCTGTAATGTTGACACTTATGCTGATCAATTATTAATAAAAATACTCCTTTCCCGTCCTATTGGTATCTTGCAAATATATGATTATTATCCATGGGCATGTTTGTAATGTTTATTGATGGATTATGCTATCTGATGTGCTAACCCCTTTTATATAATCACTATATGCTTTATTTTCTTATTTGTTGAGAACTTCTTGCAGGTATAAAGATTTGGGTCAAAGTACTCAACAGTGGAACATCATCAAACGTTGGATCGAGGTAGGCTTCTTTCTTGTATTGCACATTAGTTTATATAGCATATGTTGGAATTAAGTTGATTTCTGCAGTCATACCTGTCTATTGTGGTTTACCCTTAGCCATAAAGAGTTTTTCCCTTATAACAAAAATGGTGACTCTACTAGAGAGAGATCTTCCTTCTAAGGGTTGAAGTACTTTTTCTTCTTACATTGCTCTTTTTTCTTTGTGTTTCTTGTCGTATCACTGCTTGACATATCTTGTTCACTCTAAGTCTAAGTTTTCAACCTTTTACCCTTGCCTGGCTTTGTTTTAAATCATATACGCCCCTTTTTCCCTGACAGTCGCATATACACACTTGTTGTCTCACTGCAAGAGGTGTATATACACTATGTTCTCCTGAACAGTCGTGTATACCACTGCCCCTTGCTTGTTTGCTTGGTTGAGTGATTGCTGGGTAGGATTTAAAGATTGTTGAGCCTTCTTAGGTCTCTGTAGTGCCTGTTGAGATTATCTAGGATGGCATGAATCTTGTTTGGAATTGAATTTTAAGGCGTAGTCTTTCTCTTTGTTTTCTATTTTTAATTCATCCTTGGTTTTTGGGTTGTTTTCTTGGCTGCCTGGTATTCTGCTTGAGTTTCAACTTTTATACACTATAGAATTCATCTGTCAAGTTGCTTATCAGTCCATGCATTTTCTTTTTAGAATATTGAAAATACAAAAAAATAGGCATTTTGCATTGGTTGGCATTTTTGTCTTTGAATTTTTTCATTAGCTTAGCACATGTAGCGAAAGATCGTATTTTACTTCTGGATTGCAAATTTGAAATTAAAGACTGTACTGTTTTTATTAGCATATCATTCATTGAAAAGTTAAAGATAGACTTTGCATTATATCCATATTTATTTTTTGGCAGAGTCATAACACCATAAGTTTCATCTCCATACCTTTTTGAGTAACCATGGCCAATAAAGTTTATGCTTTAAACTAAAATTTATTAGTCATGATTTTATTTTTAGGGTGCACAAACTAGCTTAGGATTTAGTGCCCTAGAATAGAATTTTGTGAGTAAACTTCTCCAAGGCAATTAAATCAACATATGTGTTTGAGACAGGGAGTTGAGAAGTCCATTGTATAATTGGTAATATCAGGAGGCTCTGCTCACATTGGAGTTAATCACGAGGTCACACGAATTTAGTTGAAGGGATAACCCTTGGATACTCACCTAGCGTCAGAGATATTTCTGTGGATTTATTCGTATTTGGGGATCTTGCTAGTGCCCATACCTCTGTGAGAGGTGATGCTTTCAAGGTTTCGGGCTTTGCTACCCTGCCCATATAGTGATCCGGACTTACAATTTCTCACTTTTTCATCGGTTATACAATGGTTTATTAGTTGCTTGAATTAGGTATATCATAGGTTACTTGCAGGGGTTATTCAGCTTGTACCCTGAGTCAGATAAGGGTCGGACAAAACACAACCTTTATGGAGGATTACCTCTTCGGGGGGATCTGACCGACTGGTTGTTAAGCCTACGAGGTCCCTTATAACTGATTTTGTTACCTCCAAAATTTAGCAGGGAGTCTCAAGTCCCTGTTGTATGAGACATACCTTCTTTAGCGAGGGAGGCCACTCAACCACTTTAGCCTATTTGCATGCATATTGGTTGTTTGACTTTTTGGTATGCTCTTTGATTATTAGTTGACCATAGGATTTCGTGCCGAGTCCTTGTTATCATGGATAATGGATTTCATTTTGCTCCCTCGTTTACNGGTATGAATAATTATGGCACTCAGTTAATGCCTTGGGTCTCTAACCATGTTTCTCATGGTATGCTTGATATGTCTTCGTACTTGCCATCCTCTGTCTCGCCTCCTTATGCAAATACAAGTTTTGGGCCTGGGGGCATGATGCCTCCTTCTTATCCCTCTCTGTTTGGTGGGAGTCATATCCTTCAAACTCCTCTTACGATAGGAGGTTGGAATCTTCCTTCTTACAAATTCACTATGCAAGAAGTAATTGCCCAATTAAGTAATCCTTCCACATGTTACACTCCATCCACTTATCCTTCTTTCGCTATGTCGATTCCTACGAACACTTTTCCCATGGCGGACCTTCGTCTGTCCTCCGATGTTTCATCCGAGGTGAGTAATTTTTATAGTATGGGCAACCCCCCTCACAAAGTTCCTTCTCCTGGGGGCAACATATATCCTCATGTGAGTAACCCTTGTCATGTTGCTTTCTCTTTGCAAGTGGCTTCCTCAGTGTCTATGCCCTTACAACCCTTTATGAATCAGTATAGAGGAGGATACTCACCTACCGGACAGGGACAGGGTGTAAACCAGGATCCTTTCGGGCCTACAGTTTCTCAAAATCAATCTTTCCATGCACCTTGGACTCAAATTCCACAATTCACTACCACCACAAGTCCAGTCACTGTGTGTCATACTGGAATTATATTACCAACCTCTACTAACCATGTTGGAGATTTGTTGACAACCTCTGTGAGTCATGTTGAAGACTTGCAACTAGCCGCTACAAGTCATGTTGGTGGCACAAGTCTAGTCACTGTGTGTCATACTGACATTATATCACCAACCTCTGCTAGTCATGTTGGAGATTGGTCAACAACCTCTGTGAGTCATGTTGAAGAACTGCAACCAGCCACTGCAAGTCATGTTGGGGGCACAAGTCCAGTCACTGTGTGTCATACTGGCATTATATCACCAACCTCTGCTAGTCATGTTGGATATTGGTCGACAACCTCTGCGAGTCATGTTGAAGACCTGCAACCAGCCGCTGCAAGTCATGTTGGGGGCACATGTATGGTCACTGCTAGTCACACTTCACATTCATCACCAAGCTCTGCTAGTCATGCTGGGGATTCATCACCAACCTTTGCTACTCATGTTGGGGATTTATCACCAACCTCTGCTACTCATGTTGGGGATCCATCACCAACCTCTGCTAGTCATGTTGGAGATTTTCTACAAGCCTCTGCAAGTCAGGCTGGGAGCATGTCGCCAACCACTGCAAGTCATGTTGGGGGCATTCATATGATTGAGAATCCTAGACGTCTCAGATGTAAGCCTAGATTCCTTTGCAGGACTTGTGAAGGAAGTCACCTTACACATTTGTGCCATGTTACTGTTGGGATACTAGAAGCATGGGGCTCACCTAAGGGCCCTTCAGGTTCTGAGGCATCTATGGTTTCACAACACTCTATTCCTTCTTTGGTTGATACAACAGTCATGCCGATGTAATATTCAGCTGACACCCCTTTCCCTTTAGAAGTTGATATGTCCTTTGACCTTGTTGTTTCACATCCCATTGAACCTATGGTCATGTCGATGCAATATTTGATCGAAACCTCTCTTATGTTCGGGGGTGATGCATCTCTTGACCTTGTTGTCTCGCATCTTGTTCAACCAATAGTCGTGTCGATGCAATCTTTGACCGACAACACTCCTAATTTTTGGGGTGATGCACCTCTTCACCTTGTGGTCTCACATCCTATTCAACCAATTTTTGAGGAAGTGGTCGTATCAAGGCAATATTTGATCGATCCCACTCTTCTCTCAGAGAGTGACAAGTCTAAGGAAGTGGTCGTGCCAATGCAATTTTTGGTCGATCCCACTCTTCTGGTTCTGGTTCTATACCTTCTATGCCATGTCCTTAGCATTTCTATTACTTCACCTTTTGAACTAGAGAGAGTTTTACTCTTCTCGAGTTCTCTCCCTCCAAGTCTTGACAAGGTTCCCTCTGATGGGGATGGTCTTGTGGGGTATCCAATGCCTCCGCCTATGTCTTTTCCAAAAAGATATGTTATTCAATATAACACAGAGACGATAACCTGCGTTAGGACTTCTCCCTGCTTGACTTGGAGATCTTTGGGTCTTCCCAAGCTTGTGTCTGTTCTTCATAAGATACCGACATTCCACAGAAGGTCTGCATGGGAGCCTTGGCCTCCCCCATGGATTTCCGCCTAGAATCTTCCTAACAAATATCAGTTAAGCTCTTTTCCGACTTGTCCAAAAACTAAAAATATCACCGAGTGAGTTATCCCTTTCACACTCATTAAAATTGGATTTGAAAGATCATGAGTCCTAATTAATCTCTTTTCTGATTTGCTATAAAAAATAGAAAAGATTGTAGAGTGAACTTGTCTTTTTCACACTTGTAAATTTGATTTGAAAAGACGTATATTTGGCACAAGTTTACCCATTTTTCACACCAAGTAGACTAAAATATATAAAAAAGGACATTGTTTGGTGTTAATTTGTGATTGCATCTCATGCCCTCGCTTTCTGTATTGAGCCTTTAGCTGGTTCTTACTTTGCGTTATAAACCGTTGCCTAAGCAGTTTTCATCCTCAACCAAGCAGAGCCTTGTTTTTATCCTTCACAATTTGACACCCCATACCTTGGAGGGAACATCACCCTGAGTGTGCATATCCCACATGCCTTTCCTTCCATTGAGCATAGGTATGTTCCATTGTTGGAACTAGTTTTTCTTACTTGCGACACTCATTCCCTCCTCTGTATCATAACATTCATTTGTTATGAAAAAACAAAAAAAGAAGGGAAGGAAGGGAATACTATATTGTAATTGGCAGAAGTCGTGTCGCCTTTGAACAGAGAAAAAATTTATTGAGTCTGTGTGTCATCATAATATTGGGTTTAGCATGGCCTTAGGAAGTTGATCTCACTACAGAGTTTTCTCTACCGACTGGTTACTCTTCCAGTCCCTATAGAGAATGTTATTGATGCCTCCTGCATCCAATTGTCACATCATTGAGTCCATGCTGTCAGAGTTCACCATATGTCTCATGCTCTTGTTCAAAGGATGTCTATCAACCTGTGTTGACCACTCCTCAAAAATATTGACTTTGCATGTCGACCATACCCTCAGTTTGTCTCAGAATCACATGATAATTTGGTCTTATCATGCACCCTGGCCTTACTTTCATCATTGGTAGGTCACTGTGAACCCAACAATCGACATTTCATCATTGGTCATTGACTGGGTGGTTTCTTTTGTATTTGACGGCAAGACATCTATTCATACTTTGGGATTCATGTAGTTTCTTGGATTCCATTAGCCTTATTGGTGGTTTCCTCTCTTTTGTCAGCAGTTTTTCATCATTGGTTGTTATTCAGAGGGTCCTTTTTGTGTACCGCTTGCATTTGGAACATGTGAAAGACACACAGGGTCGTTGGCTTGTGAACATGTTCTTCGTTCGATCTCCACCAAATCATGAAGCCCCTACTTTGTTCCTCGTGCTAATTTATGGGAGATGCCTCAATTCTCTCCTTTCAGTAGGTCTCCTTCCATCGACTTCAGCTCATTTATTCTGGATATGATACCTAGAGTTTTATGAGTACCTTGAGGCTTGTAGTCATTAGTGGCAGGCTCTCTCACCATTGAAATATGGGAATACATCAATGTATCTTGATCAATGGATCTCTCAAGTGTTCAACACCAACTCCTTTATTCACATTTGTAGGGATGTACTCGGTGCCTTGATACCTACTTTCATTGTTGGTAGGCTGTCTCACATTTGTTAACGATATACTTCAATGACCAGTAATCAAACCATGTCTCATCGTGTTCGACCTCAACTCATTTATTCACATTATGTAGACTTGCACCATTGGCGAATAGTGTAGAATACTTGAAGACATCATTATGTGGCCACAGATTTTCTGAACCATTGCTTCCATTTCATTGGACCAATACCTTTTTGACTTCAGTGATCATGGGAGATCAGATTGTACTACATGCTATACAAATATCTTGAAATTGATTTTTGAGACTGGTTTCACTGGGCCTTGTTCGTGACTATGAAAAATTTTAGCATATAACCACATTTGTATTTGCTTATTCATGGCCATGAACACTTGTTTGGTATATTTTTCACATGGATATGCATTGTGTTCTTGGCATCCATGTATGCAAAGTCAATACATAATGTAATGAGCAATTGAGTTTGTCCAGCTGGTTCTCTACCACTCCACTTCTAGTTTATTTATAATGTATTTCGGTCATTGCAGATACTCCTCTGATCTCACACATTAGGGGGCATCTGTTATAGAAAGATTTGCCTCACCATTGCTATCTTGCAAAGAGGGCCTTTTTCCATTTCCCTATGCAGACTTTTCATCCCTTTTTTGATGAATCCAGAGCTAAAAATGTACATTTTTCCACATATATGCTCCTTAACTGCTATGCAATATGCATATACGCTTGCTACTCCATTACAACTCGCGTATATCGGGATTTGTGCCAGACAATATAAAATGAGGTCGAGTTTCCATGTCACGACAAAATATTTCTGATCCTTGGCCTTCCATGTACTGGAAACGTTCTGACTCGGCCCTTCAGTTGCATTTTGGAGGCTATAAGAGAACACTTTCGAACTATGGAAAAGAAGGAGAAAGCATTCAACTTTGAGAGAAAAGTTACTCTAGAGAAATTACTTCATATTGAGTCTGCATCCCTTTGTCCCTCAAGTTTGAACATAGTGTTCAACCCCCAAGTTCTTCCCTTATTATCGAGAGGACCACTTTTCCTCTTTCTCATGAGCTTGTCGTTGGTGGAGGATCGAAGTGGTGGGGACCTAGTTGGAAGGAACTTGGTTTCTTGGTTTCGAACCGTGCCGGCATAGAAGTCTATAATGTTGACACTTCTATTGATCAATTATTAATAGAAATACTCCTTTCCCGTCCTATTGATATCTTGCAAATATATGATTATTATCCATGGGCGTGTTTGTAATGTTTATTGATGGATTATGCTATCTGATGTGCTAACCCCTTTTATATCATCACTATATACTTTCTTTGCTTATTTGTTGAGAACTTATTGCAGGTATAAAGCTTTGGGTCAAAGTACTCAATGGTGGAACATCATCAAACGTTGGATCGAGGTAGGCCTCTCTCTTGTATTGCACATTAGTTTATATAGCATATGTTGGAATTGAGTTGATTTCTACAATCATACCTGCCTGTTGTGGTTTACCCTTAGCCATAAAGAGTTTTTCCCTTGTAACACCAACTTTCAATTCTCGAGCTACAATTGGAAGTAGGATCAAACCCCCTATTGCCAAGATTCAACCTGAAGGAAGCTACAACTCCCCAAAGTCTTTGGCTCCAACCAGAAATAGATTACAACCCCCTGATTTCTCCGACTCCAACTGGAAGGTGGATGCAACCACCAATCCTTACCCCATCCTACCACCCTGAAGTATAAGTGTATACCAACTGTCACTATCACAAACTATTCCGTTGTCACTGCCACTGTCTCTATCACTCTGTTTCTGTCCCTATGTCTTATCAACTTGTATCCGCTCATCAACCAACTAAGAAATGTACCATACCATGCATCTACTGTATACTAACATACATACTATCTCATGCATCAATCATGAACTAAAGATACATCAATAAAGAATAATGAATCATGAACTAGAGAATCAACCATGTTTAACCTGTACCATATACCATACCATCAAGCATATGTAGATCTGTACCATATCAAGTGCGTAAACCATGCACCAAATCACTCTCAATCATGCCATGTACCATAAGAAAATTCTCAAGTGTATTCCCATATCACAAAGATGTGCCTCGAACAATGTCCCATAACAACCATATATCAAGTACCAAGAGTATGTCTCAAGCATTTATCAGCATAACCTCAACCATATGCAACCATGCACAATGTATCACAAGGACATCCAATACATGTCATACACATATGCAATACCATCCAAGATATAATTTGTCCTTGCTACAACTCTGGGTGTCCGCACCCTTATTGCTGCAACATTGAGTGTTCACGCCCTTATTGCTGCAACTCTAAGTGTTCACACCCTTCTTGCTGCAAAACAGGGTGTTTGCGCCCTTATTGTTGCAAATTTTAGTGTTTGTGCCCTTATTGTTGCAAATCTCAGTGTCTGTGCCCTTCTTGCTATAACTCAGGGTGTTCGCACTCTTATTGTTGCAACTTGTTGCAACTCAAGGTGTGTGTTCCCTTGTTGTTGCAACTCAAGGTGTCCACTCCCTTATTGCTACAACTTGATACAAATCAAGGTGTTTTCACCCTTATTACTGCAACTCTAAAACTTTCTCCTTCAATTTTCCTTTTCTACCTTAGAAAAATGACGTTACAACCTTAGAAAAAAGATCACTAGATCACAAGAGAGATAAGCAATGAATAAGTATCTGTTAATCCCTAAATAGTGGCTTATTACCCATTTATTGTGGCATATTACATTAGTAATGTTATTTTATTTATGCCAGCTTTAGTCCATTAGTTGTAATTATACCTCCTAGTCTCCTATATATACCAATGAGACATTTTCATTTGGAATCATCTTGTATTTGAACATTTATGTGGGCATAAGAAGGTTGCCCCCTTGAAGAGGCTTATTTTCTGAATTTATCTCTTTTTCAAGGCATTGAGTACTTATTCTGAGGTTTTTCTATGCTATATTGATATTTGGTTTCTAACATATGGTATCAGAGCTCAAGGTCTTGGGGTTTCGCTGCTACATCTGAGACACCTTGGAATTTTCGCTATAAATTTTTTTCTACAACGATTCAGAAGGAACGACTTGGAAGATATTTAGTAGATGGATCAAGGTATGTTGGGTTAAAATGTAAGCTCCCGAGGCCTTATACTTTCAGAGATAAAACCTTTCTAATATAAGATTCTAGAATCATCCTGAATTGAGTCATTGCGGAATTTTCCCTATAAATTTTTTTCTATAATGTTTCAGACCCTCAAATCTAGAGGCTATTCATAGAAATTAGTAAGGTATATGTGGTAACAATTTCAGCTTCTGGGTCATCTTAAATTTGTAGATACTCCCTGTGGAAGATAGGGTATCTGACTAGTCCTATTGACTAGTCTCAAGTAGGTGTTCCGAATAAAACAATCATAAATTCTTCCTAGAGTATCCAAATTGAGTGAGACTAGTTTCATTGGATAGTGGACAGCCCGTAGTAGTTCTGGTACAAGTTTCATATTTTTATATCAATTATTTTGTGTGGGGCACGTTATACAAGTGAGATCGCCTAGAAAAGAAAAATATTAGAAAGTTGTGGGCAAGTTACCATAAATGCCACTTGGCACATCAAATTGTGATCAAACATGTGGCATTGCAGAGAAGAAACATCAGAGACCTACAAAAAAGAAAATTTCATACTCAGAAGGGCCAAAATTTTGGAGATACAATAAAAGGAAGATTCTCTAGCAAAACCACTTGAAAAACAATGTTTAAAGTGATACTTGGCCAACATGCCACCAAAAAAGAGAACTTCTACACCAAATAAGCCTCCAAACAATCCTACTTGGACTCTTGATGAAGGTGAAGAAATGCGTAGGGACATAAATGATTTACAAAATAAGACAGTGACAAAAGAGGAACTACAAGAGATGGAAGCTAAGTTGGAGGCAATAAATACTAAGATGGATGGTTTAAAAGGGGAAATCATGGAAGGATTGAAAAAAATCTTAATAGAGAGAACATCTGAAAGTGAAAATGTATCCCATGAAATTCATGATGAGGACACAAGGAAGGTGAATCAAGAATGGAGAAACTCCAACTTTGGGTTGAAGACCAACCACGTTCCTAAGATTGATATGAGGAAGTTTGATGGCAATGACCCTATCACATGGATACTTCAGATGGAGCAATTCTTTGGTCTACATAATGTGCCACATACACAAAATGTA
>JASDQU010107178.1:33642-52881 GCA_032191745.1 Picea mariana
GGTTTGAGATTTCTGACGGACATGCATTTTTCAGTTCGGAAAATGGTCCAGATCGAATGGTCATTTTCGTAATGAAAATGGTTCGATGGATTGCTGATGTACCATAGATAAATATTTCTCATTGTGGTTAACATGGGGAATGGTATAGGGCAGTCTCTCTTCTTGAGGGTTACTCAAGAAGACTGGCCCGCCTCACCGGACAACCATTCTTTCGAAGCTCACAGTTGTGAGCACTTTCGAAGAATGGTCCATTTTGGAGGTTGGTGTAGGACAATCATTTCCTTAGGAAATGGTCCGAACAATCATTCCTTAGGGAAAATTCATTCTCTCGAGGTTTCACTTTGTTTAGTGCCAGAGGAATGGCCCAGGGTGGGGAATGGTCCAGGTTCAGCAATCAGGGATAGGCATTCCTTAGGGAAGACTCATTCTCTCTAGGTTGCACTTTGTTTAGTGCCGGGGGAATGGCCCAGGGTGGGGAATGGCCCATGCTCAGATATCAGGACAATTATTCTTCCTTGCTTGAGAAGAATAGTCCAGATAGATCATCATTGATGTTTTACCTTATGAGGGAAAATGCTCTTCCAAGATCTCACAGATGTGAGTGGAAGAATGTCCTAGATGATTCAGTTTATATCATAACAATGTTTTTTGTGCAGGTTGATATTAGATGATTTTTATGGAGACTGTATGTCTCTAGACAGTAGATGTATTCTACTGTGGTGGATGTGTTCCACTGATTGTGACTATATGTCACGGATCAAGTATATGTGTGCTACTTGGTGTGGTAGTGTACTAGTGGATTGTAGTTGTGTACTACTATGGATAGACACAATTGTGTTCTATTGAATGATATTTTTCCGATTGACTTGAAGACTATCAACAGTGTTGGAAATGATTATCAGCTAGATGGATGATCAAAGGACAAATATATCCCCGACGAAAAATGGTTCAGAACATTTATTCTTCTAGGACATATGTATAGATTAGAAGAATGGCTCTTGTGTCACTCTGTGGTGTGAGTGACTTATCCAACATCATGTTTGATTACTCAGATGGAGTATGGTTTCGAGAGATGATGTAACTGATGACACTGATGGTGATGATGGTGCTCATGATCTAGTCATGAGATAGTCTATACAACTATGTTGATGCTACCGGGTGATCGGTATGTTTGTGCTCAATACCATTACCTGTAATACCTCCCTAGCTAGGAGGGAGTGTTAATATTATGGTAGTTGCAGGAGGTATTTACCTCCACGTGTAAACCTGACAAGAATAGAATATTCCAGGAAGCAAGAAGAAACCCTAACGAGTTGGCTAATAACCCTAGAAGACAAGTCGACTCAAGAGGATAATTTGTATTAGGTTATTAGCCTCAAAGAGAAGAAGTTGGCCAGAAGAAATAATATATACTGAGTAAATAGGTACCCATAATGAGAATTCGGCCCAGGTAGTTATCCAGAATTAGTATAAATACAGGAGGCCAGTCTTCATTCTAGCAGGCATTCTCAAAACTATAGAGCTCACTTGTGCGCATTGCAGTTAGCCAGTTTGTGCACAAGTCTAGAGGAGAGATGTCGTTGCAACTACCGCAACTAGCAGATTACGTTGTGGCTTGGACTATATCTTGGTTATGGTTTAGACTATCTGATCATCTCTTGTTTGGTGCGTTATCCTTGGAGAAAGGTGCACTACCCTTTGTTTGGCTATCTAGCCTAGGGTTTGCTTCCAGAGTGATTCTCTGTCAAGGTTAAGGTGCTCGGAGGGTGGCTTCGGCCTATGATTGGGTGACAATAGTGATATTGTCTATGGTAAAATGAGCACATCCATCATATTCTAACATGTAGCACATGAGTTTGTGGTTGGGTCAGGATTTTCCCAACCTACAACTTGTTCTATAACAATTCCTAATGAGTAAAGCACTATCTACCTATGTTCTTTGTTATCCCCTACCCTAGGGATAACTAAGGAGATCATGTCTCGAGGGCCATAAGTCCTAGACATGGAATATTCTAATACCCCTATTTCCCCCAATTTGTAAATATAACTATAAATTTCCAAGAGACTATGGTGGACTAAATATGTGTGAATGTTTGATTTTATGAACCCTTGTATAAAAGGGTAAATGTATGAATTTATGTTATTAATAGAATTTGAATATGTGATGCACAACTGCTAAAAGGGGGAAAGTTTGCAAAGATAGACCATGGATACTATGAGAGAGATGGTGAGGGGAAGCCAAGAATGGTTGAGATGACCCTCACTAGACAAGTACCTATTGGGTGTAATTTCTCAACAGTCCTCTGACCCATAAATGAATTACCAGTCAGGCTGGTAGTTGGAAGGCCATCCTCAAGAGTTAATGAGGATATGGGGAAGGGTACCCATTTGTAAGGATTCTAGGCATGACCACGAATTGGGATTCAGACCCACACAACCTTGCTGAGGAAGGAAATAAATGAGGTAATTCTAGGATAGAAACAGATCTGTGAGATAACAGAGTAGAGAAAACACTCTCCCAAGAAGAGAAGTGAACAGACTTCGACTCTGGAGTTGAGAGGAAAAATCTAAGCAGTAAGCTTGATCTGGTAGTAAGAAGCCATGGGAAAGGTTTGGCTACAAGCTGATAAACAAGGTTGATGAGTGTATGAGGAAGTACTCATGCATACCTCCTTACTTGTTGGAGTAGAGAAAACCATCTGCCAAGTTCTTGTGGGAGGAGGAGAGTAACCTCCGTCCCTGACTGTTGTGGAGCAAGGAGAAAGAACCTCTCTCAGAGCACCATGTTCTAGCTCGAGGGTGGCCTATGGTAAATCTTTTAGGAGTGAATGTGCCTATGGTTGGGAGGAAATAGGAACCCCTTTCAACAATTTCTTCACATTTTCCAGTTTTGATAAGTATTTTCATACTCTGTGTATTATATTGGATGTGATTATGAAATGTTTGTGTTTATGATTCAGTCTTTCAATATTTGAACAATTATTAGAAATTCTATGTGATTTTTGTAAACTGTTATATCTATATGATCTTTGATTTATCTTAGTTTAACTGTTAGAGATTCATGGGATGTGAGTCCACAGGAGGGTTGGGATAAGAGTAAATAAAACTCCTAAGTCCTGACGATCCTTGGAATTCGCCTTAGCGGGAATGTCAAAGTTCATCTCTGTGTGAGAAGGAGGTGTCCCTTTAGACTAACCACCCACCTGACCAAGGGCTCAGGTCCATGTCCTTAACCCCTTTTCTGCAAAAAGGGATTTTCACTTAGCCCCCAAGAATTCCAAAAGGACCCATGTGACTAGGGCCTAGGAACCGTGTGCTAGTCCAAAAGGAGCTAGCTCTTTCAGCTTCAGGACTTTGGGACTTGTGACTCCACACCCTAAAAAATAGACAAAGGTTGAAGTCATGAATCGACGAGGGCTGTCAATCTGGGGATCCAAGTTAGATCTCTCTCAGCCATTAGATTGGATGTAGGAAGGGAAGCGTTAAGCGCTTCGACAAAGTACTACTTCAGGGGAATATGATTGGTCTAGCGCCGAAAATCCTGAATGTTGGAGTCGCGAAGTTAATCTAGACCATTTATAATGGAGGGACATGTGTTCCTAGGTCAATGGTTATTCGAGAGTTCGGGTATTCATCAATTTAGAGATGCACGGGTTTCCCCCGAAGGTTTGCAATCCAGAGTAAACTCTATCTGTATATGGTTGGTACATGTGGTAATAGATCCGACGTGGTCCAGAAGGAAAGTCAGGAGATACACGCCTAACTCCCGAATGTCGAATTACTGAAGTGACGTGGACCATTGGATGAAAGGGTATGTGGCAAGTGATCCCGTGGTCCGGAGACTTCGTACTCCGGGGGAATTTGGACAAGGGTTTTAGAGGAGTGAAAACCCCAGAAGTCGTGAGCACTGAAATAGCTCTCGGCTGTTGATAGGAAGAGGACGTGTGGTGCCATATTTGAGAGTTCATAGACTTATCTCTTTGTGGGATTTTCATCGAGAGGATTTAGTAAGCTCCGAAGCCAAAGCCGTGAAGTAATGAGAACTGTAGATCTATGGATCTACGTGGAATCTTACAGACTGTTATATTGAAGGACTGAGCATTTATCAATCTATGATGATGTTGCTTGATGACATCATTCAATGTGACATGGACCCACATTACACGTGCCACGTGTCACCCAATTTTGGACGATTCACATATGCATTGTGCTTGATTAGAGCATGACATGTGTCACCCCCTAATTCGAGGACATGTGTCACCCTTTGACCCTCACCATGTGTCAACTTCTGGTTCGTGCCCGCCTAGAAAACATGGCTAGTGACGTAATCAGGACTCAGATATTTTGGATAAATTTAGCGTTTAGAATATTTAGGGCAAGGTATAATATAGGAACGTTCGACGTAAATCACCAATCATCGAAGGGCAAAAGCCATGTGGAAAGAATTCAAAAGATTTGAGTGTAGGTTGATAAAGGAAGGTCCAATGACGATCGTCGATCGTTGAACATCGATGGACCAATGATGACCACCGACAGCTGAAACCCTGAAACATAGGATGTTCAACACTAAACGATGAACGTCGATCGCCAAAGGGCTAATTCCACGTCGCGATATTTCGAGACCTCGAGGATTAGGAAAAAAGAGTGTTTCATGCCGAATGTCGAAGCCTCTTTTATCGTAAGATATTAGCGGAGGAAGTGGACTGTTGATTTCCTCTGTTGTTCGGTGATCTGGGAAATTGGAGAAGCCCATTGGAACTCCTGAAGCTCGAGAGTTACGAAGCTTCGAAACCTTTTCTAAGCAGACTCTTAGCTCCCGGTTTTCAGCCTGAGGTCACAAGGAGGACCCCACTAGCTGGTTTACGTGTGTAATGGGAGACGTAAACTTATAAGGAGTAGAGTAAGATGGTTCTACTAGGTAAGGACCGAAAATGAACCAAAGGAAATGTGAGAATTTGATGCCCCATCCCTAGAAAGGGTATTTAGGGGTTGGGTGTGTTACAAATTGGTATCAGAGCATGGCCACAACACTTGGCCTGCTTGGGCTCATGCATGAGTCGCATAAAAATGTTATTAGAGAATTTATGGGGTAACACCCTACCTTACCCCCCTCATATTTTTTATAGATGTTTTGGAATTTTGCATTGTAGGTTGCTAATGTTTCCAAATAAAGAACTGACTTCACCTTGCAATGATATGTGTTGTTCATGAATTGGTAGATTAGTAACTAATTTTTTTTTTTTTATCATCACTCAAGCAGTCAATGAACAACAAGATAACTACAACGTAAAGGATGGTGACACATCAGGAGTTGGGGGAGAGCTCCCACAATAGAGAGGAAGAATATGATGAAAGGAGGGTGGTTGAAACTCCTCCAAATTTGGCTGAAACTGTAAGAAGCCTCATGGAAGAATTACAGAGTTATAAGTCTAACAATGAAAGTCTAATCAAGGAGAAGGAAAAGAAAACATAAATTAATGCAGTCCTACTGCAAATTATATCAGATATACAAAGAAAAATGCAACATGTTCCAGCTGCCAGCCATGTGAATATGCATCATACTAAGAAAACTCCAAGTCCACCTGAGATACAGAAGCATGGTCCTGAAAGTGGCCACACAAGGAGGATCACCTCAAAGAAGGCTCAACATGGAGCCAAGAGACATTCAATGCAATATTCCTTTGGTGAGGACACTGACAACTCCAAGGAATATTCTAGTGGAAAAACTAGTTCCCATTCTCAGACAAGAGGAAAGAAGAGGAAACATTCCAAGAGTAGTGACCCTGAAGAATTCAAGAAATCCAAACCACCCACCTTGTATGGAGATATTAAGAAGGGGGAAGAAGCAGAAGTTTAGCTACTCGGCTTGAATAAGTACTTCAGAGTCCATGACTACTCTAAAAACTTAAAGGCTCAGATAGCCATTTTCAACCTGAATGGGAAGGCTTCCATTTGGTGGGAGGACCTTAGGAATGTGAAGGGATTCCATGAGAAGGAATTGTCATGGAAACAATTTTAGAAATACTTCAAGAAGAAGTACATGTCAGAAAAGTACTTTGATGGGAAGACCAAGGAGTTCTATGAACTCAAGCTAGGACAACTCGCCATATATGAGTATATCAACAAATTTCTCGAGCTGATGAGGTATGTTCCCTACATAAAGGATGAAAAGGTAAAGATACAACGATTTATTAGTGGCTTACCTTAGTCTTATCGGGACAAAATTGAGTTTGATGAGTCAAAGACCTTAAAATATACTATTCGAAAAGAAAGGTATTGCTATGATCAATTCAAGAGTAAGACAAAACCCCATGAAGAATGGAAGAAGGAAAAAAATCCAGGATTCAAGAAGAAGGGGTTTAAACCCTCGAAATTTAAGAACCCGTAAGATCTCTAGGATGAGCCTTCCTACCAGAAGTGTGTATCAATAAAATTTTCCATCCTAGAGTGGAAATAAACCATTCAGAGCAGCTCCAAGTAAGACTGACAACACGAAGAGAGAACCCTTGAAATTTTGGGGTTGTGGAGAGGAACATCTACTGAGGGACTATCCGCATAGGAAACATAACAATGGGAGGGTCTACAAAATCCAAGAGGCTACCACATTCAATGATGTGGCTAGGATCCCACCACAAATTTATGCATCCTTGGATAATAGACAAGATGACCACCAAGATTCAGTGGTGGAGATGGAAGGTACGATTTCCAACCATCCTGTTTCCATTTTAATTGACCCTGGTTCTAATTTGAGTTATGTTTTCCCTCAAACTATTGGGAAATTTAAATTGCAACAAGTTAAACATGTTAAATATTGCTTGGTACAACTAGCCAGTGGAACCAAAATAAAAGTAACAGAGGTCATACCAGCATGCCAAATTGTTATGAGTGGGTTTCCCACCCAATCGAACCTAAACATACTTCCTCTGGGATCTTATGACCTGCTGATTGGCATGGGTTGGTTGGATTCCCAAAAAACCAAGTTGATTGTTAGAGTAAAACTTTGGAGTGTAAAAATGAAGAAGGAAGAAGGGTAACCCTACAAGGGATTCAAAATCTTGTCTTAGTGAGACAAATATTAGCCCTCCAAGTGAAGAAGTATTGCAGAAAGGGATGTCCCTTGTATGCAATACAAGTACTAAACTCTGTTGAGAATGAAAAACCCAGCCTGGAGAACCATCCCATATTAAGAGAATATAAAGATGTGTTCCCGGAAGAGGTATCAGGTCTACCTCCAAGAAGGGATATTGAATTTTCCATAGAACTTGTACCAGGAGCAGTTCCAATGTCTATAACACCCTATAGAATGAGTACACCAGAGATAGTTGAGCTCAAACTATAGTTGAAGGAGATGTGGGACAAAGGCTACATTCAGCCTAGTGTGTCTCCATGGGGAGCACCAACCTTGTTTGTGAAAAATAAAGATGGCACACTCAGACTGTGCATAGATTATAGACAACTCAATAAGATGAGCATCAATAATAAGTATCCCTTTCCAAGGATCGATGACTTGTTTGACCAATTAATGGGTTCTACCATATTCTCCAAGATTGAATTGAGGTCTGGATACCATTAGGTCCAAATTAAATATGAATGCATCCACAAGACAACCTTTAGGACAAGATATGGCCACTGTGAATTTGTGGTGGTGCCATTTGGGCTTACCAATGCACCAACCACTTTTATGTGCTTAATGAATAACGTATTCAGAAATTTATTGGATAGATTTTTGTTGGTATTCATTGATGATATCCTAATATATTCCAATAATAGAGAAGAACATGAAGAACATCTCAAGCTAGTACTCCAACTGCTAAGAGAACATCAATTATATGCTAAGTTTAGTAAGTGTGAAATTTTCTAGAAACAAGTCCATTACTTAGGCCATATTATTTCTAAGGAAGGAGTGGAAGTTGATCCTGACAAGATTAAATCCATCATGGATTGGTCTACCCCAAAGGATGTATCTGATATCATATACTTTATGGGTCTGACATGATACTATAGGAGATTCATAAAAGGGTTCTCCAAGATTGGTTTCCCAATCACCTCCCTTCAGAAAAATGGGGTTAAATTCATTTGGACATCAGAATGTGAAGAAAGATTTAAAGAGTTGAAATACCTTCTAACCAATGCAGCTATATTGAAGATTGCAAATCCAAACAAAGACTTCCTTGTGTGTACAGATGCCTGCAAGGAAGGGCTCAAAGGAGTCCTTATGCAAGAAGGACATGTGATTTGCTACAAATCCAAAAAATTGAATGAACATGAAGTCAATTATGTGACCCATGATATGGAATTGGCTTCCATAGTGCATGATTTAAAAATGTGGAGGAATTACCTCTTAGGTAGAATATTTGTAATTATGACAGACCATATTGGGTTGAGGTATTTGTTTGACCAACCAAAACTCAATGTGAGACAAGCTAGGTGGATGGCTCTCCTTAGTGAGTTCGATTTTGAAATCAAACATATCAAAGGAAAGGAGAATAGGGTGGCTGATTCCCTTAGTAGAAGTATGAAAGTAGTTCACTTGGAAGCTGTGAGCGCCAGTGAATCAAACATGAAAGAGAGAGTCAAAAGTGCACAAGAAACAGATGCATTTTTCTAGACCATGACATCATACCTAAAACAAGAGCCCACAAGGATGAAGTATGAAGGTTTTCAGATGCTTAATGTTCACCTACTAACTTACAATGGAATATTACACATTCCAAATTGTGACGACTTGAAGAGGTTCATAATGGATGAACTACACAAAAGACCATACACTGGTCATCCTGGTTATCAAAAAATGATCACATCCACTAGGAAACTATTTTATTGGCCCAAACTAAAAAAGGACATAGCTAATTACTTAGCTAAGTGTCTATAATGTCAGCAAGTCAAGGTAGAGCACTGGCACCCAGTAGGGATGTTGCATCCCCTACCAATTCCCGAATGGAAATGGGAAACTATATCCATGGATTTCATCACAGGATTACCAAGATCAACCAAATAGAACGATGCCATCATGGTAGTTGTCGTAAAACTAAGCAAAGTTGCTCACTGCATACCTGCCAAGTCAACTTGCAAGGAAATAGATATTTCCAGCATCTTCTTGAAAGAGATATTCAGGTCGCATGGCATGCCTAAGGAAATTATATCCGACAGAGATACAAAGTTTTCTTCAAACTTTTGGAAATCTTTGTTTGCTAGTTTTGAAACAAAATTACTCTTTAGTATATCCCATCACCCTCAAAATGATGGGTAGACAGAGAGGGTAAACCAAGTATTAGAAGACATGCTGAGGATGCATGTAATGCATCAACCCAAGAAGTGGGAGGACTACCTACCACTGGTAGAATTTTCTTACAACAATGGCTATCAAGAGTCATTAAAAATGAGCCATTTTTAAGCCCTCTATGGAAGGAAGTGAAACATTCCAATTAGTTGGAACAACCCAATAGATAGAGTTACAATCGATCCAGATATGCTAAAGGAAATGGAACATCAAGTGATTCATATCAGGCAGAATATGAAGATATCCTAGGATAAACAAAAGAGCTATGCAGACATGAAAATGACTCCTAGCGAGTTCAAAGAAGGTGATCGTGTGTATATCTGAGTTAGGCCCATGAGAAAATTCTTGAGGATGGGATATTGTACCAAGTTGGCACCTCGATATTGTGGACCCTTTGAAGTTTTTGATAGAGTGGGACGAGTAGCCTATAGGATATCACTCCCTCCCACAGTGAAGGCACATAATGGTTTCCATGTTTCTTTATTAAAGAAGTATGTACATGATTCTAATCATATTATTGATTGGTCTGTGATTCAGGTGGAACCCGAGGGAGAATTCCTTCTAGAACCTCAATGCATAATAGACAGGAAGGAAACCCCACTCAGGAACAGAACAATTGCACAGTTCAAGGTGAAGTGGAAACACTTTGGTCCAAATGAGGCTACATGGGAAATAGAGGATGCCATGATACTGGCATATCCATTTTTGTTTACTTCTATACATACAAAACACAACAACAAATAGAACATCAAGGACAATGTTTCTTTAAGGGGGAGGGGATTGTAATACCCATGTTTCCCCCATTTTGTAAATATAACTATAAATGGCCAAGAGACTATGGAAGACTAAATATGTGTTAATGTTTGATTCGATGAACCCTTGTATAAAAGGGTCAATGTATGAATTTTTGTTATTAATAGAATTTGAATATGTGTTGCACAAATTTTGAAAGGGGGAAAGTTTTCAAAGGTATACCATGGATTCTATGAGAGAGATGGTGAGGGGAAACCAAGAATGGTTGAGATGACCCTCACTAGACTAGTACCTACTTGGTGTAATTGCTCAACAGTCCTCTGACCCAGAAATGAATTACCAGTCAATTTGGTAGTTGGAAGGCCATCCTCGAGAGTTAATGAGGAGATGGGGCAGTGTACCATATGTGAGGCTTCCAGGCCTGGACACGAATTGGGATTCGAACCCAAACAACCTTGTTGAGGAAGGAAATAAAGGAGGTAATTCAGGGACATAGACAGATCTGTGAGATAATAGAGTAGACAAAACACTCTCTCGAGAAGAGCAGTGAACAAACTTCGACTCTGGAGTTGGGAGGAAAAAGCTGAGCAGTAAGATTGATTTGGCCGTAAGAAGCCATGGGTAGGGTTTGACTACAAGCTAATAAATGAGGTTGACGAGTGACTGAGGATGTACTCATGTAGACCTCCTTGCTTGGAGTAGAGAAAACCAACTGCTAAGTTCCTATGGGAGGAGGAGAGTAACCTCTGTCCCTGAGTGTTGTGGAGCAAGGAGAAAGAACCTCTCTCAGAGCACTATGGTATAGCTCGGGGGTGGCCAGTGATAAATCCGTCAGGAGTGACTGTGCCTATGGTTGGGAGGAAACATGCACTCCTTTCAGCAGTTGCTTCATATTTTCCAGTTCTAATCAGTATTTTCATACTCTATGTATTATATTGGTCGTGATGATGAAATGTTTGTGTTTATGATTAAATATTTCAGTATTTTAACAGTTATTAGAAATGAATGTGATTTATGTAAACTGTTATATTTGTATGATATTTGATTTATCTTAGTTTAACTATTAGAGATTCATGGGATGTGAGTTTGCAGGAGGGTCGGGATAGGAGTAACTAAAACACCTAAGTCATGTAGATCCTTTAAATTATCCTTAGCGGGAATGTCAAAGTTCATTTCTATGTGAGAAGGGTGTTTCCGTTCAGACTAACCACCCATCTGACCGAGGGCTTAGGCCTGTGTCCTTAACCCCTTTGCTGCAAAAAGGGATTTGCGCTTAGCCCCCAAGAATTCCCAAAGGACCTATGTGACCAGGGCCTAGGAATCCTACGCTAGTCCGAAAGGAGCTAGCTCTTTTGGCTTTGGGACTTGTGACTCCACACCCTCGAAAATAGTCGAAGGTCAAAGTCGCAAATCGACGAGGGTCGTCGATCTGGGGATCCAAGGTAGATCTCTCTCAGTTGTTAGATGGGATGTAGGAAGGTAAGCATTAAGCGCTTTGGCGAAGTGCTACTTCGGGGGAATAGGAGTGGTCTAGCACCGAAACTACCGAATGCCAGAGTCACAGAGTTAATATAGACCATTGATAATAGAGGGACACGTGTCCATAGATAAATGACTATATGGGAGTCTGGGTATTCAAAAATTTAGAGATGTGTGGGTTTCCCCCGAAGGTCTTCAATTCGGAGTAAACCCTGGTCGTAGATGCTAGGTACACGTGGCAATAGATCTAACATCGTCCGGAAGGAAAGTCGGGAGATACACACTGAACTCCGGAATTTCGAACTGTTGAAGTGATGAGGACTGTTGGATGAATGGGTACGTGGCAAGTGATCCCATGGTTCAGATACTTTGTACTCTGGAGGAGTTTGTCCAAGGGTTTTCAAGGAGTCAAAACCGCCGAATTCGTGAATGTTGAAATAGATCTTGGTCATTGATAGGAAGAGGACGCGTGGTGCCAGATTCAAGAGTCCAGAGACTTAACTCTTCAAGGGATTTGTGTCAAGAGGATTCAGTCAGCTCCAAAGCTGGAGCCACAAAGTAATGAGAACCATAGATCTATGGATCTACGTGGAATCTTATGGACCATTAGATTGAAGGACCGATCAGTTATTAGTCTATGATGATGTGGCTTGATGACATCCTTCGATGTGACATGGACCCTCATTACACGTGCTACATGTCACCCAGTTTTGGACAATTCACATACCAATTTTGCATGATTAGAGCATGACATATGTCACCCCATAATTCGAGGACATGTGTCACCCTTTGACCCTCACCGCGTGTCAACTTTTGGTTCGTGCCCGTCTGGCCAACGTGGCTAGTGACGTAATCGGGACTCCGGGAGTTTGGATAAATTCGACGTTTAGAATATTTAGGTCGAGGTACAATATAGGAACGTTCGACGTAAATCACTAATCGTCGAAGGGCCAAAGCCATGTGGAAAGAATTTGGAAGATTTGAGTGTAGGTTGATGAAGGAAGGTCCAATGACGATCGTCGATCGTCGAACGCCAATGGACCAATGACGACCATCGACAACCAAAACGCCAAAACATAGGGCGTTCAACAGTAAATGTTGAGCGTCGATTGTCGAAGGGCTAAGGCCACGTGGTGATATCTTGTGACCTCAGGGATTGGGAAAAATGGGTGTTTCGCACTGAACACTGAAGCCCCTTTTTACCGTAGTATCTCAGTGGAGGAGGTGGACCGTTGATTTCCTCTATTGTTCAGCAGTCTGAGAATTTCGATAACTTCATTGGAACTCCCGAAGCCTGAGAGTTCTGAAGCGCTAAAACCTTTGCTAAGCAGACTCTTAGCTCCCGATTTTCAGTCCAAGGTCACAAGGAGGACCCCGCTAGTTGGTTTAAGCGCATAATGGGAGATGTAAACTTCAGAGGAGCAGAGTAAGATGGTTCTTCTTAGTAAGGGACCAAAAATGAACCAAAGGAAATGCGAAAATTTGAAGCCCCATCCCTAAAAAGGGTATTTAGGACTTGGGTGTGTTACAAGTACCGAGAGGAAAACGACGTAAGCATGGCCCCAGAGGGACCCTCTTTTCTTCAGTGCAGTCCATTCATCACCAACAAAAGTATCCATCCCACTAGTCTAGTCCTGAAGTAGCGGTGAGTATTGCTCCATGAGGTAATGAGTATAGGTATCATGGTATGTATCACTTTGATTTTTGAAGCACTTGAATATGTTGTATTGAATCCTTCTTCATTTCATGACGTTTGCTTGGAAATTATGCTCTTTTCCTTGTTCATACCTAGAGGGGTGACATGGTGCCCTAGTAAGTTGAGTTCCCTTTAGGATGGGTTGCCACTGGGTGGATCTATGAAAAGTCATCATCCATTCCCTCCATACTTACCACTTTCCATATTCATTCCTTCCATATCCCCTATCCTTGTTTGGGCATTGGGATTGGCTACGCTAGAAAGGGTTGTACCTTTCCTTTTGGTAAGAAGGGGCTAAAGGCCCAGAGGGTAAAATTAGTTGGAAAAAATTAAAAGCCAATGTTGAAACCTTTGAGATGTTTTTCCCAAGGATCCTCGAGAAAGCAGTGAAAATATTCTCAGTAAGAAAAGGGGACCCATAAGATACATAAACACTCAAGGTACTGGTTGATGGATAGGAGGTCTCGTCATGAGCTGACCTATTATGACCATGGGCATGTAGCGATATGACACTACCACCTATCTGGCCATCAAACCAGGGTAGTGACTCTTGGTGGCATAGCCAAGAGATAGGGGGTTTCATCACGACCCAACCTTCTCATTTCCGTGAAATGTTTGTGGATACCGTTGTCATCTCTGGTCATCAAGACAAGATAGTGGCCCTCAACTTTTCCCTTGGAGCACAAAATAAAAAGATCAAAAGAACTAAGTATAAAAGGAAATGAATGGTCTAGGAAACAATTTCATTTATGACAATTACAAAGGAACCCATAGGTAAGACTTTACATTTCCTTGTTATTACATGCACCCCATGCCCAAATACTTACCCCATTCCACCTCATACACTTGCATGACTTGGATTATATCCCACCTGGGAAACACCCCAAACTTAAGGGAGGTTAACCCAATAGGACACCCTGAGACCTTCTCCAAACCTAACTTGTCAAATTTCATAATGTCTTTGAGCATTTTTCCAGGTTAAGGGGGGTTTGATGCACATGTTTGGGTAATTTGATTATTGGATGTGATTTGCATGCTATGATCCATATGACTTATGAACTCTTGGAGGGCGTGATTTTTGTTGCTTCAGGACCTTGCCCGTTGGATAAGTACACATGAGGGGATGATTATCTCAGACCTTCATGAGGGATTAAATCCCACAGATGGATGCTGCAACCCCAGCCAGGGGTAAGACGAAACTGAATATTTGCACTGGGAAAAAGAAGGAAGTTTCCTTTGGAGGCACCCTGATAGACCTAGACACATGGGGATATTTCTCTTCCACATGAACATTGACCCTTGAGGGCCCTAGAAATCACCATCATGACCCTGGACATCATCCAGAGCTAGGGTTTTCATTTTAGAGGCAGTTATGAGCCTAGTGGCACGTGTGGGCATCATCTGGGGCCTCTAAAGGCCAAGCACCCTATATTTTAGGCTCAAAGTTCCACCTTAGGATGTCAACACCACCCTAGAAGGACATGATATCACCCTTGGAGATTTCCTTAGGTGCTAATTAATTTTATGGTGTCAAAATTGGATTTTATTGTAAATTGGCTAGGTCTGCCTTGATTTTGACCTAAAATTAATTAAGGGTCAAAGTTTTGTATAAATAAATACAAAGTACATTCATTTTGATCATCATAACTCATCACACAAAAGTGGTGGTCGGAAATTTTTGCCCTCTTTAAGGGTTATTGGCTGAAATAACTAGTGCACACCTCTTGGGAGAGATTTATGGTGGTGTATTTTGTCATTTTTCATGGTGGAATGGTCTTCAACTAGGTTTTGACTTGATTATTCTTGGTGAAGTAAGTGGAAAATCTGCATTTTTATTCATGCTATGAATGTTTGTGGTAAAATTTACTTGTTTCGTGTCTAAGATTATGAAATTGCTTGTTTAAACCCTAGGGGAGAAACAACAAATATTTCTTTCTCTCTATAACTATTCTACTAGCTTGATATTTCCAATTGTACATTTTCTTAAGAGTGATTATTAGAGCCCTAAAGTGCTATCTCTCTAGTAATCTCATTCTTGTCACTAACTAAATTGTCCTTCAAAAAATCTAAGGAAGGAAGGTATGCTAGGGCCTAGAAGTGCCTACTCTCTAGCAAAACCTCCCTTAAAAGGGGAAAATGCATGAGCCCTTGAAGTGCCAAGACCTCTCGCATTTACTTCTTCCCTTACCTAAGCATTATCATTATTATATTTCTCGAGTGATATTGTTACTGTTATTGACTCCATAAGCCATAAAAGGCACTGATTGTTACACTCTTGTGGATGAATGAGACCAAACAAAATTTCAACACATCTTCTTGAAACTTTCACTAACACTAATAACCATATTACCGCTGCCAAAATTGATGTTACAACCCTATTTAGCAACCTTAATCAAGATACTAACCCCTAAAACTAACCCATAAATTTGCATTTTCCTAGGTGCTATCATCCTAAGATTTTAGTCCTCCCTTTTCTAGTGTTCTAAGTGAAAATTTCTGAAGTTGTTTGAGGTTGTTTCTGTTGTTGTAACTATTGTTACAGCCATAAATGCAGCCCCTTAACACTCCTCAAACTATCTATAAAAACACTAAACATTTGTACTAAGCAAACTATAATCATTGGATGTTGAAGTAGTTGTCTTATTGCTTTATTATAGTACTTTTCGGAAGTGGTTTCTATTGTTGTCATCATCATCAATTGATGTTGTTATAAGTTTTTGGACAACCAATTAAGTCATTTATTGACTTTATTTTAATATTGAAATTGTGAGTGAAAAAATACTGTCAAACTGCAAAGTCTTTATATCATTCATGTCATCATAACTTGCAATTTCCGGATACATTGTTGCTACTATAATTTTATTTTTGTTTGTCTTTAGTAGCACATATCTCTATTTTGAAGTCACTAAAATGAAACGTCGATATCGTTGATTGCTGCTAACATTTGTTGTTTCATTGGTAAATGGAAGGTATCATTCACCTTGAATTTCTCCTTAACCCCAAACAATACCAAGTGACTTCTTCATTTGGAGTGACCTAGAGAGAGGTGTGGGTTTTACCTTTGTCTTATCTCCCTTCATCAACCAACTAGGTCTTGGGACGTCTCCCTTGGAGTGAGTTTATTCTCCTCCTAAAGAGAAAGAGGTACCTTATTGGGGTTACAGTGATAGGGTTACCACTGTGTTACGTCAATATAGGCCTACTTACCTTTGGGCTTGGGAAGGTGAATATTGTGCGATAACATGCTTCACTTAGGGGAATTTGGACAGACTATTAGAGTGTTTGAGGTTAATGGTTTTGATGGACATCTACCACCCTCTTCCTAATTGTTAGGAGTTAGTAATGGAGCCTAAGTGCACCAAGAAAGGGTGAAGAAGTCAGAGTGTTGGGTAGTAGGAGGTGGCTTGATAGTTTGGAGGCGAAGGTGGTGGCCTTGCCTTGGTCTAGTAGAGTTGTACAATCAGATGGAAGTGTGAAAGGAAATGATTTTCCTGGGCATGAATAAGTGCATTCTTATGACTTTGGCATGATAGTCAAATTGGCCACTTGACTAGTTCAAGGAATGATGATTTCAGTGTACATAATCATGTCAAAATGGGTCAAAAGTACCAATGTAGTGGTTGGTTAGGATGACACAACACTTGTACATTTTTTTTATGTTCTTGATGAAGACTGGATTGTAACAGAAGTAGGAAACCGTGGTAATGTTGGACTTAGATTGCAACTACAATAGAAGGAAGCATCAACAACAAAGACATCCAAGAGGCATTGTTGGTAGAATTTGGGAAAAGACACCTTGTTTAAAGGAACAATTGGACATTGGGTAGTTTCATAATAATTATGACAATGACAATGTGGAGTAGTTGAAGAATTTAATTGCAGATGGATGCATGGGTATGAAAAATAGAATTGGAGGACAACTGGTTCTTGAGGATGTTTCTGGGGATGGTAATGACTTTTAGTGGGGGAGGATGTAAGGCCCTAACATTGAATGGATTATTGAACCTACATCACTTGATCACCTTGGTGGTCATTGATCGTGATGGATGAACATGATGTAAGGTTAATGGATAGAAGAGTCAATTTTGGGTGCCCTTGCACAATGGCAAGGAAGACCATGGACATGTTAGGTGCCCTTCCTCGAATATGGTGCACCGCAAACCTTGGCAGCTTGAACTAGTTGGATGCATCGAGAGAAGCTTATAAGGGAACTTGGTGAGGGAAGGAAAAGTGGGGGGTATGGAAAATGACCCCATCCGATTTGCAAGTGTGATGCATGACGAAAACGGTTGGCATAGAGAACTTGACTAGATTTTATAGACTTGGGTTCTTGGGCCACATGTGGACCCAAAGAGTTGGGCAGTCCATACTTGGGGGTTGTGATGGATGTAAGAAGTTCCTTTGGCCACAAGCATATACAAAGTGAAATCATGGGATGCACATCCACTAGGCACATATCCATTGGACACAATTGGATGCACTTCATCGATGGAATACTAAGTTCATTTGGGCGCACTACCAAGCACATTAGGCGTAGTTAGGCACACTTGTTGGGTGCATGGTGCTTTGGGCACATCACCATTGGACATTGGAAAATTTGCAGACAACTCAAGATGGGGGTATAGGCACCATCTGGCATAGTCAATCATTCATTTATCATCATTCACAAAGAGTGTAAATAATCTCTATGGTTTGTGCTAAGTTCAAGGTTGACATAGTTGGGTGAATTGCATTGGATAAGTGAGAAGAAGAAGAAGAATAAAAGACCTACAAGAGGAAAGCTTACAATTGCTTAAGGGGTTGGATTGTGCAAGTCTGCTAGGAAGTAGGAAGAAAACAATATTTCCTTAGACTCATTGTGCATCTCTAATAGAGTCACAGGCAGAAGGCAATATTTCCTTAGACTCATTGTGCATCTCTAATATAGTTGTAGGAAGAAGGAAATAATGCCTTAAACTCATTGTGCATCTCTAATAGAGTTGTAGGAAAAATGTTGCAACTCCCTTGTTGTATATCTATAACATTCTTCATATAATAAAGTTCATGCATCCTCCTTGGGGGTCACCTACACATGTGTGTTGTGAACACTTTATGTGTTTGATGTCATTGTTCGTTGCTTTGTTTTTTGTTGGTTAAGTATTGAAATGTTAGCTCAGTGTTAAAGTATTGTTGGGATGTTTTAGAGGTCACAATTGGATGTGTGCCTACTATTAATTGAACTTAGTTGAGTAGGACTTAGTTGCATTTGATAGATTATATCTTAAGGTGAAGTTATGACCATACCTTAAGTGAAGAGGCATAATGTGGTTGTAGTAGGGCAGGCTGGCCAAACCACTTTGGCTGAGGCACGATAGTGCTACATGACTACATATGTCAAAATAGACTTGGGAGAAACTCAAGTGTGCAAAGAAAAATTCAAGTAGACTATAGGTCCATGACACATTGCTTCATTTTGATTGTAATTTCCTACTTCAACAAGTAGGTAGAAGCCAGTCCCATGTTAATGTTTGAAAATTTTAATAAGGAAATCTGAATTATAGGTGAAAAGAAAACTAGGAAAAATATAGTCATTTGGATATTGGTTTATTGATGAAGTGTTAAGTTGTCTATTAAATACTATTCATATTATATAGTATGATAATGATGAAGAAATTTATTATCTTCTAAGATTGATTATACTTTTTGGGTAAATAAAGAGAATTAAATTAAATATTTTTCAAAATGTCATTTTTACAAATGTAGACTGGACATGAAAGTACCAAGGTTATTATGATTTTTTGTAAGGTAGGAATTCTTAAAGATTAATTAAGTTATAAAAGTGAGTAAAGTTATATCTTATAGTTCATCTTTAATCTCCTTTTTATCACTATTAGGTGCTTTTGAGGTAGTTCAACAATCAATTTTTCAATACTCATAATGTTGGAAAAAATAGTTCAACAATCAATTTTCTAATACTCATAATGTTGGAAAAATCAGTTTTGATCATCTAAATGAGGTCTAATAAAATCTTTGTAATATTTCATCTTCCATT
>JASDQU010107178.1:78112-97769 GCA_032191745.1 Picea mariana
TTTTTTTTTCAGAAAATTCCTTGTAAAATATTGTAATTTTGTAGTCAATTTAGACTATTCATCATTAGGTTGTAGATTTGATGGTAGAGGTTATGTTGGTGCCTTTTTTTTTTCCCTAGAAGGAAACCCCCCACCTTTTTATGGGGTCATTGTATTATGAGAAATAATGGGTTTACTATTGGTGGTTTATGAGCCCATGGTATTGGGTAACCCATGGTATTTTCCCATAGGATTATATGTTATGAAGCCTATTTAAAGGTCGTGACTATGTGTGAGAGTATTGTTTATTTGAGAGAGGAGACTGTGAGAGGGTGAAAAGGAGGTTGCAGTGAATATACTGCAAGTGTTATCCCTTCATTTTTTCTAGAAAAAATAAAGGAAGGAATGATTGTTTCTCCATGGATGTATCCCATAGTGGGTGAACCATGTATATCGATGACTCTCTTGTATTTTGTTCTTCAGTGTTTTATTTTTATTGCTCCATGGTCCTATTCCTAACAAATAGTATCATATTCAAAGGTCTATTTTCCTGATAAACTCATAGGAAAGGAGGGTTCCTGGTTCGAGTGGGAGAAATGGAAAAAGAACACAAGTTTAGGGTTGAGAAGTATAATGGCCAAAACTACCAACTATGGAAGATGCAAATGGAGGACTATATTTATCATAAGAATATTTCCTACCATTGGATGGAATAACAAAGACGCTGGTGACTATGAACTATGAAGAATGGGATATTCTTGATAGAAAGGCACTAGGAACAATACGATTGTGCTTGATAGTGGTCATGGCTGCAATTAATTTTGTTTCCAGTTCAAACACTTTAAATTTTGATGTTATCCTTAGCGAGGAAATGTGATGGAAAATCATGAGTGGGACATCAGTTAAAGCTTCTATTTTGGAAAATAGGGGAAGACAAAGGGAGAGAGGAAAGAGCCTAGGGAATCATGGGAATTATAAGAAGGGTAGATCCAAATCTATATGGAAGTTGGAGTGTTGGCATTGCATGAATAAATGAGACCTAAATAAATATTGTTGGTCTCGAAAAGGAAAACAATGAGATGGAAAACATGAGAATAATAAAGAAGCAAATGTAGTAGGTGATGTGTTGCAAGATGCTTCAATCCTTTCATTAGATAATATTATTGATTCTTGGGTGGTATATTATAGGGAGTCACTCCATGCCACACCCCATAGGAAATATTTTCAAGACTATGTTCAAGGTGATTTTGGACAGGTTTATTTGGATGATGACAAACCAATTAAAATTGTTGGAAATGGTAAGATACAAATAAAATTACATAATGGAAAACAATGGTTGCTAAAAGAGATGAAGCATGTTCCTGATTTTAGAAAAAATCTAAGCTTCAGTAGGGAAAATGGAAAGTGAATGATGTACAATTAAATTTACATACAATTCATGGAAGTTCACTAAAGGATCATTGATAATAGCAAAATGAGATAAGGTAGGTACGTTGTATTGTTGTATAGGTAATGTCAAGTCTTCTATTTCTTTAGTTTCTACAAGAGTGTATACAACATTATGAAATTGTATGTATGGGAAAATGAGTGAAAAGGGGATGCAAATTCTCCGCTCAATGAATTTGTTGCTAGATTTTAAGTAGGTTGATTTGGATTTTTGTGGGCACTGTGTTTATGGAAAACATAAGAGAGTCCTATTTCACATATTTGGGAAGAAAAAAAGAGTGACAAGTTAGAGCTTGTGCATACATATGTATAAGGACCAGTTCAGGTATCAACTCTTTGTGGCTCTTATTATTATGTTATTTTTATTGATGGTGTGACTAGCAAAACTTTGTTTTTGATACTTTTAAGAAATGGAAATCTTTGGCTGAGAATGAGACAAGAAATCAGTTCAAGTGTCTCAGATCATATGACAGAGGTGGATATTGTATAAAGGAGTTTGATATTTAATGTTAATACCATGGGATTCCTAGAGAGAAGATAGTGCCATTTACTCCACAAGAAAATGGTGTCAGAAAGGATGAACACGACAAACATGGAGCATGAAAGGAGCATGCGATTACATGCAAGATTTCCCTTACACTTTTGGGCAGAGGCTCTGGATATTGTTGTTTACTTAATAAATAGAGGGCCTTCAAGTTCCTCAGATGGTGTAATTTCAAAGTAGGCATGAACAGGTAAAAAGGTAAACTACTCATTTATGAGGACTTTCATTGTGAATCATTTGTCAATATTGATAGAGAAAATAAAACAAAACTTGAGATAATATAAGAAGTATACTTTTATTGGATATGGAGTTAATGATTTTGATTATCGCTTATGGGTTTATGAAAATCACAAAATCATTAGAAGTAGAGATGTGGTAATCAATGACAAGGTCATGTACAAAGATCAGTTGCAAGGAAAGAAAAAGGAAAAGGAAAACACATAATAGAAAAAGATTGATAAAATCACAAAAAAATGAATTTCCATAGGTGCTAGAAAATCAAAATGTTCAACAAAAAAAACAATAGGTACCTCAAAATCCTACAAGGTTAAGTAGACCCCCTGAACAATACTCTCCTTCACTGTATTATTTATCGTTGATTGATTCTAGTGAACCAAAAATATCCGAAGAAGCAATGCAGGTAGAAACCATAAAGAAGTGAGAGAAAGGCATGAAAGAGGATATGGACTCCTTGGTACATAACCAAACTTGGGACTTAGCTCAATTACCTATAGGTAAAAGAACATTGCAAAATAAATGGGTTTACAGGTTGAAGGAAAAATATGGAGGTAAAAAGAGGTACAAGACCAAACTTGTTGTAAAGGGGTTTGCATAGAAGAAAGGTATAGATTTTGCTGAAATA
Source organism: Picea mariana (assembly GCA_032191745.1). Classification (NCBI taxonomy): domain Eukaryota; kingdom Viridiplantae; phylum Streptophyta; class Pinopsida; order Pinales; family Pinaceae; genus Picea; species Picea mariana. The sequence continues at coordinate 80,944 of JASDQU010107178.1, forward strand.
TTTTCTCATGTTGTTGAAATGCCTTAACTATCTTAAGTCTAGTGGCAATATAATATTTTCCTCTTGAACATTTAGATGTGAATACAACTTTTCTCCATGGGGATTTGGAGGAAGAAATTTATATGCAGCAGTCACAGGTGTAAGAGGTCAAAGGAAAGGAGAAATTAGTATGCAAGTTAAATAAGATCTTGTATGGCCTAAATCAATCTCCAAGATATTGGTATTTGAAATTTGAAAGGTTTATGAAAGAATTTTTTTATAGTAGATGTCGTTATGAACACTATGTTTATTTTAAGATCCTAGATAATCGAGGCTATATTATCTTGTTATTGTATGTAGATGACATGCTTGTTGTAGGTTATAACATGAAAGATATAAATGTGATCAAAAGAAAATTAGATAATTCATTTGTGATGAAGGATTTGGGTGCAGAAAAGAAAATCCTTAGTATGAGAATAACAAGAGACATGAAAATTCTCAAATTAACATTATCTCAGGGTGAGTACATGGAGAAGGTGTTGGAAAGATCTAAAATGCGGGATGGAAAACCAATTAATACACCTTTGGCCAACCATTTCAAACTGACTAAGGAGATGTGTCCCAAGCCACAAGAGTTGATAGACCTATGTCCAAGGTTTCATACTCATCAACAATTGGCAGCTTGATGTATGGGATGGTGTGCACAAGGCCATATATTAAACATGCAGTGGGCATTTTGAGTAGGTATATGAATAATCTAGGTAATGTGCATTGGAAGGTAGTAAAGTAGATTCTTAGGTATTTGAGAGGTACTATTACTCATGAATGATCTTTTGGAGGTTCAAACATTGTTCTACAGGGATATGTTGATTCAAATATGGTAGGTGATATAGATGGTAGGAAGAGCACCATAGGAGTATGTTTTTACTGTGGGTGGAACAATATTAAGTTAGATTTTGAAACTACAAAATGTTATTTCACTTTCAACAACAGAAGCAGAGTATGTTGCAACTACAGAGGTTAGTAAAGAGTTGATTTGGTTATAGCGTTTTATAGAGGAATTGGGAAAGAAGAAGGATAATAACATGTTGTACAGTGACATACATGGTGCCATTCATCTTTCAAATAAATCATCATTCCTTTCTAATACTAAGCATATATAGTTTAGGTACCACTTCATATGATCAGTTTTAGAAGATGGATAGTTGAAGCTGGGAAAGATACACACTAGCCAAAATCCTGAAGACATGTTAACAAAGACAATAACCAGGGAGAAATTGAGTTCCTTATTAGTTTAAATTGTCCTTCAAGCATGAGGTGAAGATGAGAAACTTGCCAGGTCCAAATTTGGAGCATAGTATAGTAGGTGTGGTAGCGATGGAGTTGTTTTAATTAGTCTCCAAATGGGAAATTATTGATTGTGGATCTTGATTATCTTCATGATTCAAAGGTCTTATTTTAGCTACGTTTGGATATCAGTTCTTGAAAAGGGGTGTGGGGGGGATTTCTTGCCCACTAATGTCACTTGGTGGTCTAGGGAGTGGAAACAAATATTGGAGCCCCCCTTGGTGGGGGTTCGGGGGTAGTGCCCCCGAAGAGATTGTTTTTGGGAAAATGCCTTGTAAAATATTGTGATTTTGTAGTCAACCTAGACTATTCATCATTAGGTTGTAGATATGATGGTAGAGGTTATGTTGGTGTATTTGTTTTCCCTATAAGGAAACCCCATTTTTTTAATGGGGTCATTGTATTATGGTCAATGATGGGGTTACCATCAGTGGTTTATAGGCCCATGGTATTGGGTAACCCATTCTATTTCCTTGTATGATCATATGTGATGAAGCCTATTTAAAGGTTGTGAGTATGAGTGAAAGTATTGTGTCTAAGAGAGGATATTGTGAGAGAGTGAAGAGGAGGTTGCAGTGGATGTGTTGGATGTATTATCCTCATTTTCATGGATGGAATAAGGGAAGGATTGATTGTTTCTCCATAGACGTAGCCCATATCAGGTTAACCACGTATATCAATGTTTCTCTTGTATTGTGTTTTTCTATGTTTTATTTATGCACTCATTTTGATTTGTTTTATTTTTATTGCTCCATTCCTAACAATATTTTAGATGGATTATGATGTAAATGGTGAAACTATTGGTGTAGTGTTTATTTAAGAAGGAAGGTTATTTGTGTACTTTAGTGAAAATTTGAATGAAGTATGAAATAAGTACCCAACATATGATACATAGTTCTATGTGATTCTATAAGCATTGCATATGTGATTTTTGTGAATTTGGATACCCAATGATGAATAGATAGTTGTTAGAATTCCTAGCTAGTTGTTAGAAATGAGAATAGATAGACTAGGATGAATAAACAACAAGGATAGAAAACAAATATAATCCCCAAGGATTCATATTAACTAACAAAGCATTCAAACAATGGGTTTTAATGATTCAAACAACATTTTGTAGGGGAAAGAGAAAAAACCTCATGCTAGAGACATCCCATTAGAGGAATTAAGGATGAACATGTAGTAATTCCCCTTATCTGTTGGAACTTTGGAGGGGGAAGAAAGGTCGCATGAGGGTAAATAAATACAAGAATAAGTGAGTGAAAACAATGATCTTTTCAATCTTTGGCTATATTACACTAGCACAACCTTACATTCAAACTTGTTTTCTAATGCATGGCAATTGCTTGTATTTATAGGTCTGTTGTTGGCATAGGGGCAGAACCATGGTTCAATGTTTCAACAACGCACCAAAAAAACCCTAACTACTGGCCCTTTCGGCAACACCTACAAAGCAGATGAAGTCTCACCCAAGGTAGAGGCAGGGGTGGTTGCAGGACTCAAATGTCTGCAACCTAGCTGGGACACAGATCTTTGATTACACCACTCTAACAAAGAACTTAGAAATTAACATTCAGCAGTATTTAACCCTTATCCACATTGCATATCCAAACCCTAATTACATAACAATGCAGTATTCAACCAGATCTAACACATCTAAGCACTTAGCACATGGAAAAAGATCAGATCTAACATTTATTCACATCATTTAAGCACTAAGCTATCCTACTATATTCATCTAAACATTCATTACTACACTTAAGCTTAAATTATATACACAAGACAATAACTAAAATGCTCAAAGAAACCATAACACATGATATACGTGGCTCACCCCAGTGTGGGGCTACATCCACCAATTCTTCTCTTATTTATTATCTTTTGTCAAGCTTCTTCCAGGCACAGAGCATCAAAACCTTACTCCATAGAGGACAAGAGATCTACGCACACCTTGCCATATCCTCCTTCCCCGAGTTAGATCATAGCACAAAGCCTCCTTACACAGTCTGTGCATAAAGCACTACATATGACCTACACTTATCTTTACAGCCTCAACATATACTAAGCACATAGCCTCTTACAATTACTTGCACTTAGCACAATACTTAGCACCTAGCATCACACCCCTTACTTACATCGCCTAGATTTTTATTTATACATTAAAAAAGGGCCTAAACATGGGTAAACCCATGGGATGACATCCCCATACTTGTTACATAAACCCTAACCCCAAATATGCCCTAAAAAAGGGGTTGAGATCCCATGATCTTTGCTTCGACTTGCGCTCCACCTTCGACCAACTTGTCGAAGTCCCAAAATAGGTCAAACATGACCAAGGATGTCCAAAAATTGGTCAAGGGCCAACAAGCCCCCAACACTCACCTGTGACTCGTCTCGAGTCACTCTTCTCTAGGTAACTCTGCCTCAAACACCTCGAACTTGGCTCGAGCTGCTTCGACCTACTGCTTCACCAAGGCCTCATGCTCGGAGAACTCTTGAATAACTGCCTCATTCATAGGTCCCTCTAAGCACTTCTCTATCGAAGTGACTACTTGTTCCATCTCTGCTCCTCAACCTTCAATCTCCTCAAAAAGTAGGCAAGCTGCATCCTGGAATGGCTAGAGCTTCTAAGTCACTTCCATGACTTTGCTCTATAGGGCATGGACCTGTTGTTGAGCCATGCACTGTTCTTGGGATATTTTCATTCACTCTACCACTGACAAGGGCTTCAACTACGCTTGTACTGTTGCTTCTTGTTGCTTTTCTTCCTGGAGATGCGACTCTAGTGTCTTTAGTTTAGGGTCCTTGGTAAGGTGCTCATAATTTTACGCACTGTGACTGGTAAGTTGTTTACATTCCAAGGCTAATGCCTTGATTCTCTAGACTGCGCTTCGAGCGGTTTCTTCTCATTGGTCTCGCACTTCCTACGGAGTGCTTGGTACTGCTTGTAACTCCAATTCTGCTACTCTCTGTTGAAGTTGTTGGATGGCCACAACAAGATTCGCTACTTGACTCTCCACTGGGTCTTCTTCTATCTGTTCTAAACCTGTCATAGAGCGAACTTCATTGTTGACTACTTCTTTGACTCCAACTTGCCCCATGAGAAGTTAATCTTTCTCTTTCTGGATCTGCGCTTTATCCTCTTCAAACTTAATTTGGAGGTTTTCCTTCTCTTGTTGCGCAACTCGACGTTGTTCTATGACTTCCTCTTATGCTTGCTTCAGGGCCACTGTGGCCTGTTCTTTTTCTTCCTGCATGCGATGAAGGTGAGATTCGGTCGCATCAACTATTCTGCAAAGTTGCGCAGGCTCATCTCCCAACTCATTTTCTTCTAATGGTGGGGGCGCAGTGGACACTTCACGGCTAGAGTGAAGGGCTTGTTGTACTCCTCTCAGTTCTACTTCAATTATTTCATACATGGCTTCTTGTTTGGCTTTGTTTTTCTACAAAATATCTTCCAAGGCGTCTGATACAGCAGTGATAATGAAGTCAAAGTCATCGAACGTAAGCACAGTCTGCAGCTTCGCCTTACCAGCTTTGGACTTCTTCCACGATGTAGGTTTTGTGGGGAAACCTTTCTTTTTTTAGATGTCTCTGTGTTTTCAAGGGGATTCTGCCATGGTGTTACTTCTCCTTGCTTCTATTTATCTTCTTCCCCATTGTGCTCTTCTTTGTCTACTTTGTCACCACCTCCTGTGCTAGTTGAATCTAATGCAGTTTCTTCTGATGTGCTGCATATTTCCTATATGTATTCCTTCTACTACTAGGTGCATCATACTCTTCACGAGTAACCACCGGATTTCCAATGAGGTCAGGGTCAGACAGTTCTGCCTGGTTGACTGGTATAAGGAGCTCTGCGGGTGCTTCCTTAGTGATTTCTTCTAGGTCCTCCTTTGTGATCTTGTAGTAGGATTGAAGCTCTTCTTTACTTTCATCTGCACGCGCAGTGATATAAATAAAATGCCTATCTGTGTGGAACTTCATAAGGGGCCTGAACCTGTCCAGGGTGTTCGATGTCATAAGAGGGAAAGACTCAATATCCCTCTTCAACTGTAGGTAGTAGGTACAGAATACTGCGTTCTACTACCATTGTTTCCCCATATCGCTCGAATACCAGAGCGTGGTGAACTTCGCATCTAGTGGCTCGAATGGCTCAATGTCAGGGAAGGTCACACCTTTCGACATCTCCCAAGCAGTGAATGCGATGAGGATCAACAACCAGCTAAAATAAAACTCATAGCCCCAATCTTGAGCTTCGCGACAGTCCAGTTCTAACTGATTGACTAGGTAACTGGCCCAGTTCATATGTAGTCCTTCCACGCATTTTCCTGCGAGGTCAACGACAAACCCTGTGACCTACGTGGGTTTGTTCTTTCGAACTAGCTTACCAGCAATCAATTGGCAAGTAAGGCGTACTGCGCTATTCTGAATGGAGGCTACCTTGTAAACTCGTGTTCCCTTCTCTACATTGTTGTAGGTGTCTTTGATCTTCTGTGCCAGGGCGCGATCTGTAGCCTTGCCTAGATAAAAGTCTTGTGGGTCTAGTCCCTACATGCTTAATCCAGTGATCCTATGGATCAGTGCTGGATTGACGGTGATGCATCTGTATAGCCATAGATACCCACCATGGAAGCATGAAAATAGGATTTGAACGCATGCATTAACCTCCTGATTCCTTCCAAAATGTGGTATCTTCATCACGTTCAAGATAGTGGACCTCGCGATGTCCATAGTCAATGGCTGGGGGATGATCTTCAAATTATTCCCCTTGTTCTTGGTCAAATATTTGTGAGGTGCGATCATGCCATAGCTCTTGCAGTCTCCTAGGTGATAGTCACTGATCTTCAAGGTTGGAATCCTCTCCAACTGTGGTCTGACTGCTTGTATTCCCTTCAGAAGGTACGTAGTGATGATTGTGTAGTTGAAGTCCCTCGGGACACTGTCATGACTCAACACATCGACCAGGGGTGGGATGTAGTCGGGCATGATGGATGGGATTAGCTTCACATTTTTCAAGTCATCACGATGCTTGGTTATTTTCTCGGTCGCAGCTCGGTATGGTCCAGATCTGCGAGCAGTCAATGGGGATGCTTGCACTCCTCTCGTCGATGAGGCTTGGATGCCTACAAACATCACCTTCTTGGCCATGAGGTCTATTATAATCTCTTTGACAGCTTTTTCTGCTGTGCTAATTTCGTCCGACACGCACACTCGAGATCTAATATCTCATGTCGGTGAACAATACTCAATGTAACAGAATGGATGTCGAGGTCTCAATGATCACTATGCAAAATCAACTAGTTCTCCATGGGCTCAGATAATCACAATTGGAAAAAAGTGTTCTCGGTGCAATGCTCGACGGGATAAATAGATATTATTGTAACTGGCTCTTCCAACGTGCATGAATGCTTCAATCAATGCAGTTCCATCCATTATGGTGCAGTCCCAATGGTCCAAGGGAGAACGTTCTAGAAATAATTGTGTTTCTAGCCATTCTGGAGCATCGCTCTAATGGTCATAATGCCTCCAATGGTCATATTTCTTCGTCGTGGAGAAGTGTCAATATTCACTGTACCGATATTTCAACGAAGTTCAAGTTATGGAAACCTTCCTTCTGTGAAGTCTTCCCTGGAACTTCTTGCAATTTTTCTAACTTTGCTCTCTTCTTACTGAGATTTTTGGCCTTCTTTCCTGTGATCTGAATCATTTTTTTCCTCTTTCCATTATCGTTATTATCTCCTCTTGGCATGATAACTTCGCACTGTGGAGGGTCTTTCATAGGTTTCAAGGGTAATACTTCTTCTCTTTCTGGGTAGGTGCTCTACTCTCTTGTACAGACAAGTGTCTCCAATCTTCCTATGTCCTTTCACCTTCGACATCCATATCTTTGGTCTTAAGTAGGGTCGACTGGTTCTCTTGTTCTTCCAGTAAGTGCGCTATTCTCCTAGCCATGAAATCTCTTAGTTCTTGCTTTTTCTGTTCTAGATCCTCCTCTTCTTGTTTCCTTTGTATCTGATCTTTCTCAATCCATGTTTTTCCTAGCAAGATAGCAAATGGGGCGTTGTTTTCAACAAATTTAACAATCTCAAATTCTTCTTCTGTCAAAGTGCCATGAGCACTCATAGATGTCTGGGTAAGTCTTCCACATAGGATTATCAACTTTCCTCTAAATAATCCTATTCCTCCTAATGAAGGAACCATAGCAGGCTTTCCCAAAATTTCCCAAGTTCTTTCTGTCATGATATTCACCTATGTTTCCTCATCCAGAACACAGTCTATGTCGAAGTCTCCTATTCATGTTTCTATGTATTCTTTCTCTTTTAAGACCTCTGATAAGTTGATATCTCTGTGATCGTTCAGGGTTTATTTCATATGTAGTAATACAGTCTCTGATTCTTTATGGGGTTTTATCATATCCTTAGTTTCTTGGCTTGTCTCATAGTTTTCTTGTCTCATATTCATCTTTTCAACTTTTGCAATCATTCTAGGGAAATCTGAAACTTTATGGTCCATAGCTTTACAACAAAGACAACTAGGACCTCTACCAGGGAATTCCTTAGCAAGATGTCCCGATCTTATGCAACTATAGCAAAGAGTTAATCCTCTCTTTCTTTTAAACGATCCCCAACCTTTCATATATTGCGCACTGGGATCAGAGTAACTAACCTGCAAAAAATCTTTCTAGGATCCTACATCCATTTGTTAGTCCAAACATTATTTCTATGCATAGGGATAACATACCTTTCATTATTTCTATCAGATCTATTCATATCAAATCTTCTTTATTCTAGTTGTACACTAGTTTTCTGAATAGGACAAAATTTATCAAAAATACCTAGATTCATTCTTTCGAAACAAAAAATTTCACTTATCTTAAATTTCTCAGAGAACAAAGCTTCAAGATCTTACTTCAGATCAGACTTCTCTTCTTAACATAGAGCTTCACAAGTCAAGTAGAATATTGTGCACTAAGTAGCAGATCTACTCACATAACTTTATTTTCTTCCATTCCTAGCAATCACAGTTTCAAGTCCCAACAACAGAACCATTTGTTGGCACAAGGGCAGACCCAGGGTTCAACACTTCAACAAAGCACAAACAAAACCCTAACTACCAGCCCTTTCGGCAACACCTGCAAAGCAGATGAAGTCTCACCTGAGGTAGAGGCAGGGGTGGTTGCAGGACTCAAATGTCTGCAACCTAGCTGGGACACAGATCTGTGATTACACCACTCTAACAAAGCACTTAGCAGTTAACATTCATCAGTATTTAACTCTTATCCACATCATATATCCAAACCCTAATTACATAACAACGCAGTATTCAACCAGATCTAACACATCTAAGCACTTAGCACATGGAAAAAGATTAGATCTATCATTTATTCACATCATGTAAGCACTAAGCTATCATGCTAGATTCATCTAAACATTCATTACTTCACTTAAGCTTAAATTATATATAGAAGACAATAACAAGAATGCATAAAGCAACCATAACACATGATATCCGTGGTTCACCCCAGTGTGGGGCTATGTTCACCAACTCTTCTCTTCGTTATTATCTTTTGTCAAGCTTCTTACAGGCACAGAGCATCAAAACCTTACTCCGCAGAGGATAGGAGATCTGAGCGCACCTCTCCAGATCTTCCTTCCTCGAGTTAGATCACAACACAAATCCTCCTTACATAGTCCATGCACAAAGCACTATAGATGACCCACACTTAGCTTTACAGCCTCAACATATACTAAGTACAGAGCCTCTTACAATTACTTGCACTTAGCACAATACTTAGCACCTAGCATCACACCCCTTACTTACATCGCCTAGCTTTCTATTTATACATTACAAAAGGGCCTAACATGGGTAAACCCATGGGCCAACATACCCATACCTATTACATAAACCCTAATCCCAAAGATTCCCTAAAAAGGGGTCAAGATCCCGCGATCTCCACTTCGACTTGCGCTCCTCCTTTGACCAACCTGTCAAAGTCCCAAAATAGGTCAAACGTGACCAAGGATCTCCAAAACTTGGTCAAGGGCCAACATTTGCATTAAGATGGACGATGAACTATCTCAAATGGGAATGCTCAATATTTAGGCATGGGTTCCCATGTGTCTAACTTGACATAAAAGACAACCAAATAATAAGATATTAAAGAGAAAGTGTGACTTATATAGGCATGCACTCAACTACTAGCCATTTTTCTAGACCTCTAGCATTGATGGGCCTTGAAACTACACAAATCATAGTGCCACAACTATCATGTGGGTATACCACACATATCACACAACTAATAAATCAAGGCTGCATGAACCCTTTGATGGCCAATCTAAAGTTTGAATATGGTGTGAGGTATGTGATTAACCTATTTTCCATGCTTTTTACTGCATGAGATTGGTTAATGTTGATTTGGGATGCCTTCAAATAGATTACTTGATTGTGGCCAATGGAAGAGATTGGTGTGATAAAAAATTCTCCATGATGTGTGAGGTTAGGAGCACATCATATAGTTGAAAGACATCGTGTGTTTCTTTCCCATGGTTGGTCAAATAGAGTGAGAGAGGGAGACAAATATTAGAGAAAATGATCCCAATGGAGATAAAAAAGGAGGTCACCTACAAAATTATCACTAATGAGGTGATTTATATATACAATCTATTTACAAATGAGGTGGGCACACCCATGCTTGTGGAATAGGAAAACTAAATACATTATGGGACCATGGATAGTTGAGCCAGGTGATACATCTAAGGATTAATGTTTATGTTGTCTAAAATGTGGAATGGAACAATGTCACCCTTAGGATAAATAACTATGGAAAAGGAGTCCCATTGGGAGAAGGGATCAAAACATGTTGAAAGAAAACTCGATGTACGCTCAAATGATAGGCTTAGAAAAAATGAAAGAGATCCATACATGTTCTTGGGATTCTACTAGAACTAGATCATTGCTACATGAGTATGAATCTCTATGACATGATAAGGTTTTTCATCCAAGCATGGGAGAAACCATCTAGTCAAAAATTAATAATGGAAATCCTTGCTAGAAACGAGGAGACCCACCAACATTGACAATGGGTCCCATGGTACAAGTATGAACTAATATAGTATTGATAGATGTGGTGAATTCAAACACCAAAAGGAACCATGTTGTTAGGGATCAATAATGAATATCGACTACAACATGTGAGGAAAAACAACATGATGAGAATTGTAACCAAGGTACTAAGCCTTTAAATAAATCCCTTAAAGTAAATGAGTTGGTTTTGATAGGGATAGTTCCACTAGAAAAAGGGAAATGATGATTCCTTATAAACCAACATAATGTATGGAACATATTGATAGATGTAATGGACTAATACTTTGAATAATGACACGAGTTGGTCGATGAGTAGGAGACTCAACACTTCCCTTGAATGAAGAAAAAAAAGAGAGCTTGACCTAGGTAGCAACTATAAGAAAAGATAGAAGAATTGGACCAACATTAACAAGAGGACATGTGAAGGAATAATTTTGAAGGTAGATTTAGGATCGTGAAAAAAATGACAAGCTAATGGTTAGAGGAATACTCAAGGATTAGAGTGACAAAGTTGAAGACTACAGGAAGTGGAAATCATGAGAACCACAATGAGGACACAAATTGAATGGTATGAGGAGCATGCAAAAAAACAATGGAATATAGGGTGACTCAATACAAACGGTGACTCAAAGGGTGAATCAATAAAAATGCTATGAAAAAGAGAAGGAATGATTGTTTTTGTAACAAGTAAAGATACAAGGAAAAATTGGTGTATAAAATGGTAGAACTAAATAGAACTAGATTTATTTCCCTTGTTTTGATTTTCTTAATATTTGTAGATTATTTTGGTTTTTTGTATTTTACTAAGAATACTAGAAAAAAAAGATTACAATGAGGAGGGAGGTTCCAAATGTGACTATGAAATCTTGAAACAAGAGGTAGTGAATGTGTTGGAAGATGGAGGAAATAAGGGTAGGCACCTTTGTTGGTCTTCTCAGAAGGAATCATGGAGGGGTTGTAAATAGAATTGAGAGCTTTGATACCAGAATGAGGAGGAGAAAAAGGGTTCAACCACATTGTGTGAAGAAAAATGTCATATCAATATTAATTTCATGGAATCCCATGGGTAAGACCAAAAAATGAAGAGAGTGAAGAATGAGGCTCTAGACATGATATTGAACTAAATGGGATCTAGATCCAAAAGGGAATGAATAGAATGGGTGGTAGAATGTAAAATGGTTTTAAATGAGGTAAATGGACATAAGTCAAGTGATATTGTCCTGAAAGCATAAGAATACAAATCAAAATGGTGAGGCAAGTTGTTGAGATAGGGTAGACCCTATGGTAAATTCAAATGGAGGCAAAAGGTTAAATGTAACTATTATATATGGAAATCTTATGTCTATATGCTAGTTTGCAAAAGTATAGTTGAATGGGGTAATGAACTCCATGTAAAACACGACAAGAAAGACTCTATAACAAAATCCTGCACATGAAAAACAACAACCACAACATGGAAGTGCTCGAGAAAATGAATCCAATAGTGAAAACGATGTAAAACAAAGCTATGTGGTGAGCTCAAGTATTGAAACAATAAAGGCTACTAAATCTTGGGTAATTACACATTAATTATCAACTAGGGGAATCATATATTTGTGAAGCATTATGCATATTTTTTGCAATCATCAAGTGTATAAATTGTTAGGATATTTATACACTTAGGAGTTAGTTAAGATCAACTTGGTCCAATGTGTCATTAGGTAAAAGTGTGTTTCTTAGTGTGTTTCTTTATTATGCATTTGTAGTAAGGAAATCTGATGGTCACGATATGTTCCCGACAAAGAATGATCCAATGGTTCATATTCTGATCCGGATTTTATGAGTTGAACAAAAAATGAATACAGATTATTATTATTAATAACACAGAGACACAAGATTAATAGAGATACAATAACAAAGATACAATAAAACTGGTTTCTATTCAATAAGAAAATGTGTTGAAACTGTAAAATGTAGCGAAAAATAAGCTTGCTAGAATGGTGGCAGCTTATCTCTAAGAAGAGATGTGACAGTTGCGCTCATTCGCAAGAAGATGGTTACAATGAGGCTCTCCAAGAATTTTTACAATAAACAAGAATTCTGAAATCCTAGACATCAAAAAACCTAATCCTAGGAGATGAAGTGCCAAAAGTCATGTGGGCCTTGGTGGGGTAAGCTAATACATCAACTTCTCGTGGTCATAACTTTTTCATACGATCTCCATTTTAGGCACACAATATCCCGTTGAAAATTTCTATCCGAGGAATACACATGTTGCCATAATACTTGATACTCTGTGTAGTTTGACTGTGGCGATCCCTAAAAATGTTGTTTAGGGCCTCAAAATGATCCCGGAAGTCAAGGACTCGAAAACTAGGAAAAAACTGCCAAATTAGAAAACTACCAAAATGAGCCAGTTGGAATATGTGGGAGGCCACCCACATCCATATGGATAATATTTTGCTTGATCTTAATGGCTACATTGATTTGTGGCTTAACACCCAATTGTTCCATGATCTATATTTAAAGAGCATGGAGGGTCATTTTCAGATGATCCATTGTGAAAAACTCTTTGTAATATTTTCTTTTGCATTAATAAATTTCTCCAAGTGGCCACGTTGGTTAGGGCCATGTATTTTTATCCATAGGGGTTTTACCATGTGAAAACATTGGTGTTTTGATTTTTGATTTGATTTTGTGAGTGGTTACTAAAGGTGTTCATCCTCTATTGGAATACATGTGTTGTTGAATATAAATGAGCTATTGAACGAATTATGTATCCTTTTCTTTTAGGGAATGAAAATTCATGATTAATATGAAACTACCTACAACAACGAACCATAAATATGTAGCATGAGTATTCTGGACATGGAATATCTTAGGGATTACCGGTTGATGCTATATAACTCATATCTCCTTTAGAATTAAACATCACTATTGAATGTAAATTAGAATGCAAATGATCAATGCTACAAAAAGGAAATGGAAATCAAAAGGTAAATTCAAATGTTGGAAGATAAACCTATTCTATGACATGATAAATCATACAATAGATCCCTTACCAACCATAGGATTATGGCATGTTGGAAAAGGAATAAATCACATTAATAAAGAAAACAAAAATTTTCTAGCTAAAGGAGATATAAACATCCACACCATAAAATACATATGCAATGCACAAAAAATATGGAGGTGCATTCACCAATAACCTCTCCAAGTGTACCTTTCTTGAAGAGGATTGGTAAATCCCTTCTTTACAGCTTCAATTAACTGAGAAAAATTATAGTCTTCTTATTTCATTAAAATGATTCAGAATTACAACCTCTAATCTACAAGTCTTTCAACCTTGGCTATGAGAAAACTCAAACATATAATTGTCTACTCGAATAGATATGCAGATGAGGATATTTATACTAAGATATCCTTGGATCCCTACTAATGAAATCCAGGCTATGAACTGATATTCTCACCCCCAAAACCACCAATTTCTCCTTTGTTATTTAAGGTAGTTAATTGAGTAAGGGGATGTTGGGGTGCATGATCTCTTTTTTAGTGTAGGAATATAGATTTTCTTGGAGGGTCTATGGCACCATTCTTCCTCTCGATCTAGTGCATTAAATTTATATTATGGAGTTCATGGTCATATCCCTCCTTCTTGGGATGGGGTAAGAGGCATGTTGGAGAACTTATGATGCCAATCTCTTCATCTCTATCTTTCTTTCAATGGGATGCGACAGAGTGCAAAACCTTCTCCCTTCTTCCTCGAATTGGAGCATTGGGGCACACATCTTTGCAAACTTTATTATTTATTTAATTGGGTTACTAGGGCCAATTTATTGATGCCCTAACTCTTTTCTAGAGAAGCACTGACTCTCCATCACATGGATGAGTATGTATCATCTTGTCCTTCTCCTAGTTGTAGTTGGGATGAATGTCAAAAGAAGGATCAAAGCTAAAAATAAACAAAGTACTTTTTCCATGGCCATATGGTTTAAAGATACAAAGAATAAATCATTAGAAAGCATATCACAAACCCGTACTCATTAGAAATGGGAAAAATCAAGCATTCACACATAAGAATTTCATGAAATGCAACTGAAATAGACTATCGAAAGATATTAATTGACACAATGTCATTAGTTACAAAATAGGTTAGTTTAGTAGATATTAGACCAACCAATAGAAAAAATGAATGGTTCTAGGGGTAATTAGTTATCCAATTAATGAATATAATGGGATAATTCATGAGCCCATCATAACCCCCAACTTGGAGGTTTCCATGACCTTGTGAAAGAAAAGAAAAAAAATGAAGGTTGTCGATTAGCTTCATCAGTCTTCTCCTTTGATTTTATTTTTATGATGTTGTTGATTCTATATTTTGTGTTGTTGCTATTGGATCTATCTCTAATATTCTTGCTAATTTTACCTCTATTACTGTTGTTGATTTAGTTTTTGTTACAACTGTTGATTCTACTTCAATTTTTGTTGTAGTTATCATTTTTACTTCAATTTTTGTTGCAATTACTAATTTCACTTCAATTTGTTTTGTAGTTGACTCTAACTAAAGTAATGTTGCTTATGATGAATTCATTTTAAGTACCATTTATTTTAATGTCATATTTTTAGTACTGTAGCTATGGATGATTCTTGTTTTACTGTTGGAGACTCTGATTCTTCTATTTCTATTAGAGACTCTAATTTTGTTTTTATTGTTGGAGATTTTGCTTTCCTTGTTGGGGATCTTGGAGTATTACCTATTCCTAGTGAGTAAAGAACCATCTTCTCATGTAGGGATATTTCCTCTTCAAAAACATTCTATGGAACATAACATATAGTTCTAATATCATAAGCTATAGGGTAGGTACCTTTATCCTTGGGGTGGCATCCTAAAAAACTCATAATCTCTTTCCATCATTCTCGCATTGTAATAGCATTTGGTTCACAAAATCTCTTGAAATAAGGAATGGGGTGCAAAAAAAGGGGAAACACGTTTTTTAATCATATCTAGTTGGAGGTGATCCTCCCAAGGCCTTCAAGGTATAGGGTATCCCTAAAGAGAGTTTTCCTTAGTCTTAACAATGAATGTGGTTCCCTCCATTGTACTTCTTCTATTAATAATTTCCATCTTGTCTCTACATTCCTTAATACTTATTCCTTGGACGTGTTTATGAGTGAACTACATTCTATTTCAAGTTCCAATTGTCTTTTCTCCAACACTCGATGAGAAACTCGATCGACTGTCACTTGAATGTGGTTCTTCCAAACTTCACTTGGTTTAGCTAATTCACCTCTTACTTGTAGTGTTGCCTCCAATTCTGGAGCTTCATATCATTTTGCAGCTATAAATATGGTGTTCTCGTTTTGTAGCTAAGACATGAAGGCTCTCACCTACACATCTCAAACATACATATTTGGGTACCACCTCAGTCTCAACTTCATAATGTAGTTGTGCAAATAAATCTCACAAAGGATATTTCTCCTTTCTGGGGTAATGCCAAAGTATAATTCATAGATTTTAGAATGGTTTTGGAAATCTATTTTGATATGTGAAACATGATAGGCCTTTTAATCACCCCTATAATTAAATAGCAAAGAAATCAACTATTTGTGGATTAAATTGTCAACCTAGGGTTCTCTTTGAACTTGTGAGCTACCACACAATATATATGTAGGTCATGATTCTTCTTTTATTGTTTTTTTATGTAGTTGTAGTTTCAATAATTACCTTTACAAACAAATTATAAATAGTTCACAAGTTTGGGCAAGGCTCTACAAACTTTGGCATGAAAATGAAAATCACTCTTGCACAAAGTAAATTGACTAAATGCACTTGTAGGAAATGAAACTCACACTTGTTGAAAGGAAATTTCCTAACTATTGTGTTGAAAGAGGATTCACACTTGTAGAAAGAGGATTGATTAACTATTTGCAGGAAAGGAAATTTAACCAAGTACTGGAAATGGAATTGATTAAGCACTTGCAAGAGAGTAAATTAACTAAATGTTGGTAATGAAAACCTAATCCTTACCAAGATGATCACTATTATTACTAAGAAAAACAGATGTAATTATTTCCTTAAGCACATTCATTCAAAGGAATTTGTTGTAAGTCTAAACTTTTATAAACCCAAGCCTAAGAGATAATTGTAAATGCAAACTAACGAGATTATGATGAATTTGAAACAACTGAGAATGTTTAAATTTCAAAAGAAACAAAGCTCTATTTTTGTGGTGACATTGTCTCAAGAATACCAAGAATAATTAGATAACACTCAAACCACTCGTAGCTGAGAGTAATAATTTAGACTTCTTCAAAGGAAAAATATTCACCACACAAGATTGATCTATTGGGAAAATAACATTTCTTTAATCAAATGTTGAATGATAATTCAATTTGAAAGGAAAAAATAGTATTCTATCACCCAAAAAGGAATTAAT
>JASDQU010107178.1:103041-114471 GCA_032191745.1 Picea mariana
TTTTGGTTGACACTAGCTAGAATATCCTCCTCATTCTCATTATCTTCTAAGCAATGCCATAAAATAAGAAAACAAAACCTCGAGCCAATCCAATTAACACCATGCTCCTTTCAACAATGGACATACCTTGAAAATATGTCTAATGCAATCTCAAACCTAGTGATGGTGAAGGGGTTATTTTTATTTAGTCCCTCTGTTAAGGATTCATTCCTTCTCTTGAGACCGAGGAGGTTTTCTAACCTATTCAAAATCATCTATTCACAATATCGAGTAGCCAAATCCCGTACCTCTTGAAAGGATTTTACAAACAATTGGTCTTGCATCATTTCTACCTTCTCAGTGAGTAAATTGGTTGGATTTGGGGATTCTCTTACCCTGATCCGGATTTTATGAGCAGAATGAAATGAATATAGATTATTAAAAGATTCTTAACACATAATAATAGAGATACAGTAAAACTGGTTTTCTATTCAATAAGGAAATAAGTTGAAACTGTAAAATGCAGCAGAAAACAAGCTTGTTGGAATGGTGACATCTTATCTCTGAGAAGAGATATGACGATTGTGCTCATTCGCAAGAAGATGATTACAATGAGGCTCTGAAGGAATTTTTACAATAAATAGGAATTTCAAAAACCCTAGACATCCAAAAACCTAACCCTAGGAGATGAAGCGCCAAAAGTCATGTGGGCCCCGTTTGGGTAAGTTAGTCGGTAAACTTCTCGGGGTCGTAAATTTTGCATACGATCTCTATTTTAGGCGCACGATAGCCCGTTGGAAAGGTCTATCCGAGGAATACACATTTTTATTTGATCTAGTAAAGTGCATTTTCAACTATGGCGATCTCTAAAAACGTTGTTTAAGGCCTCAAAACGGCCCTGCAAGTTAGGGACCTGAAAACTAGGAAAAAAACTGCCAAACTAGAAAACTGCCAAAATGAACCAGTTGGAATAGGTGGGAGGCCACCTACATCCATATGGATCAATCCTCCCCCCTTATGAAGCAATGGTCTCCATTGTGTTGAGTTCCCCCATCAGATGAGGAAATTTCTGTTGAATTTGGCCACGGGTGAGCCACTTGCCTTAGTGCAGGAGCTGCCCTGCTTTGACAACTCGATAAAGCTGGATACTTTGTTGTCGGGTGTCCTTGATCTGTGTGTCCACAATCTGATCATTGGATGCCTACTGCATGCAGTCAGGGTTGAGTTATGTTGGTGTCGACTGTGACGATCTCTAAAAACGTTGTTTAGGGCCTCAAAACGGCCCCGCAAGTCAAGGATATGAAAACTAGGAAAAAAACTGCCACACTGGAAAACTACCAAAATGAACCAGTTGGAATAGGTGGGAGGCCATTGACATCCATATGGATCATACCCATAGCTCATCATTCCATTCCAAGAACTCAATGAAAGTGAGTGTTTCACTCCATTTGATTTGATTTTGTATAAAGGAAATGAAGGCTCTAAGTTATATGTCCCTGATTTGGATCCCAATTTTTGAAATTAGTCATTATCAAGTTATTTTGGTACCATTCACACAATAACCCCTGATCTCCCTCATTTATTTTGGATAATTTTTCTATAAAGCGCTCTAGGATCCTAATACAATATGGATTCCTTGCAGTGATTTCTCTAATATGGAAGGATATTAGTTGCTCTTTTAGGTAGACGAAATAAGTAGGGGAAGGAAAACTATGGTCCTTCATCTCATGTGCCAAGAAACAAATATATTGCTTATCACACTTCAGTTGTTGGAGATCAGTAGTTATCCTTTGAATAACCATACAAGCCTCATGTTCCATAGGATTCTCAACTTCCCTTGGGAACATTTCATCTTTCTATTGCTTTGTTAAAGAGACAAAATTCTCTTCCAAGAATTCCAATTTTGATTTCCAACTAGCTACCTCACTCTCCAATTGGTCAATTCGAACCAAATCAGCTAATCGACTCTTTGGAGTTTCTACCATCCTGGTTTCTTCATCATCTTCAGAGATCCTCTGATCAAGCTCCTCTTCTTTTCCATCCAATTATTCCTCAGGATCTTCCTCATATTTTTCCTTTGATTTTTCCTTAGGTTATTCCTCAATTTTTTCCTCAGGATCTTTATTTGAATTGTGCTCTACCACATGTGGAATAGGATATGGCCAATCTCTTTGTTCCTTGATGTCCTATACCAATGTGTCTAAGCCTTTATGGGCTTCATAGTTTTTTAGTCTCTCCCTTGCAATTTCCATTTCTTTGTGTAGGGATAAATACAATTCCTTAAGCTCCTATGAATTCTTTTTAAAATTATATGGGATTTCAAATACTTTTTAGAAAACAAGGGTTGGAACTTACCAATCAGTATGGCCCTCCCTTTCTTTTGTTTCTCTTTCCTTGGCTTCTTGGATCCTAAAAGGTCTATTTCTTCATCTTTCACTAAGTGTTGCACTCCTAGTTCTTCCTCCTCTGTTGAATGCCTATTCTCATGCTCATGCTTGCTTCCCTCCGAATCCTATGAGATTTTCCCCATGGGTTCTATACCCTTTTCTAGGGTTTATTCATTATTCAATTCAATTATTCCAGGGTTCTTTTCCTCTTCTATCACTTCTTATTGGCTTCCATCGATTGGGTTCTGGGTCACTTCGATGTTCAGTAGCTGGGGAATCCCTCAAAAAACTCCTCCTTTTGGGTCATGAGAGTTCCTTTTTTAGATCAATACCCTTCTGTGGGGTCTCTGCATCTTCTTTGTTTCATCATATTTTTCTTTCTCCCCCAATTCCACCCTCATTGGCTCTACAATCTTTGCAACTTTTGTAATTTTATAGGACTGTGCAAATTCCAGGGAGGTATTTGAACTTTGACCCTCCTCTACAAGGGTGTGTTTGATTATTAACCTTATCAAATAGTCTTGAGCCAAAATTGACTTAGTATTCTTGGCTTCTTTCACCATCTTGCATGTCACTTCAAGAAAACTAAATAAGAAATATGGAATGTTGATGTGTCGTCTTTGGTACCTCAGGCGGCTTAACAATTTGAAGTGACATCTTAACAACAAGATATATCTCCCTTCACAAGTTATGAACTTTTGTACATAGAGAGACACTTCTAGGAAGGGCGTTAGAAGTGATTTTCTTTGTGCTCCTTTATATGTCCCTTTCATTGATTCATTATATGCCAAGGATTCTCCATGGATCATTTTTGCAGACGCCCTTCTCTCAAACCACCTTTCTCCAGTTTGTGAAAATTCGATAAATTTGGAAATATTTGCTTCATACACCTATATTTGTAACCCATTGAATACAAAAACCCATTTTTTGTAGGTTGTTGGATGTATCGGATGACTCGGGTTCTACCTTAGTTCCCCAACAAAACCCTAGAAACCATCGACCCTCTTGGTAAAACAGAAGGAAACACTGTGCACAAAGTGCACAACATAGTCTCACCTGAGATGGATTATGGTTGATTGGGTGAATCAAGTGTCTGCAATCATGGAAGGGATGGAACTCATGGGAATGTCAGGAACATTTACTCTTCTACTTCAACATTCATCAAATCTACTATACCATTGTTCATACATACCATTCATTCTGCATGATTATTCTAGTGTGCATTGTAATTAAACTCTAATAGATTCATTCAGTTATCCATTCATTCATCATAAATCGTAGTAAAGCAACACAAAACACACATAGAGACACAAATAATTGTACTCGCTCAGTAACTCTGTGATTCTTTCTACTCTCTGATTATCCCAATAATCTCTAATGCTTGTAATCTTTGGGTTTTCTGCAGTTCAAATATTAACCTTATTGATCTTCAATGGTGTAGCATAATCTTCCGAATATAGCTTTGGGCCTTCTACTTCCCTCTCACCTTCAACTTCTAGGATTTGGATACTGCGCAAGTTTTTTTTTTGTTGGGCCCTCTTCTTCTGCAATATGATAACAGTGCTCCAACTACCGAAATGTATGTTTCTTTTGATATGCTGTCACAATATCCACTTCACGTTATTCAAAAATATTGTCTCTTACCACCTTCAGAGTTGTATCTATTTTCGGGCTCTCATGCTCAAAGGAAAATGTAATCACAAATTTTTGTTGCATTTCTTTCCAATTTGTAGCTTCCATGCGTTTTTCTTGTTCCGTGTACCAATTCCTTGGCATGCCTTCTAATGTTTGAATAAAGTGATGTGACCATTATTCTAGTGGTATTAATCTCCATTGGACCATGCATCTATCTACATGTTCTTTGGGTTGTCCAAATCCATCATATTTCTCCAAAACTTTATTCTCATGCTCTGTGCCAAATCTAATGCACAATAACCTTTTTCAATGAAACTGGTTATTAATCTTCTCATGTGTACCCCACCAATGGTAAGGTGTTTCTTTCAAGGAAATGTCTAATGCTAGAAATATTTGATTCTCCAAAATTTCTACCTCAAACTTTCTCAAAAAATCTTCTAAATTATTCAAACCATAAAAAGTAGGAGGTTCTATTACCTCTGTACCAACCCATATTAGTGCACACATCATTCTAGCAGATCTTTGGGTAGATAATTCATGTAATAGCTGCTTTCAGTTCTCCAACAGTGATTACATGAATTCACTGTTGGGTCCATGATCCCTCAGAAGGAGGAAGGTATGTGGAACTTACGGAATTTTGTTTTATGATATAAGATGTAAATTAGTTATACATAACTACCACGTGTGATAATCATCTTCCTGGTCTTCAAGTTAATAATAACATGGTTATCTAAAGCCCAATCCAGACCCAACAATGTTGGATATGGTGAAGTATTATCTATTATGTCAATGACTTCAAAGTTTTTCATGGTGCTCACACCATCTAGATCTACTGGTATCCCCTTCAATATACCAATTGGCACCACTCTATGTTGATTTTGTAACTTCAATTGTATAGGTGAATACCCCAATGTAGGTTCCCCCATAGCTTCCCATGTTTTTTTTGGAAGAACATTGACATCAGACCCTAAGCGTAGTATGATATCCCCGATATTAAAATCTCCAATGTTTGCATTCAACATGAATTCCCTACTTGTTCTTATCTTCTTACGAACATGATTCATTGTCTTTACCCCTTCTTCCCCATAATTCCACTTTTCTAATAGACTTTGCGGTACCTATAAAGAATTTTTATCCTTCAACAATTTTACACAAGACTCCAAAATGTTTCTTAAGTTACTTTCTTGCTCTGAAGGCTTCTCTTTGCTGGTTTGATCAAATAAGGGAGGCATGTCATAGAATGATACCTCATCTCATGGCTTTGTTCCTAAAGTAGATGCAATATTCTCCTTCAAAATATCATGTCGAGCCTCTTTGAATGTTTCCTTCTCTTTGCACGCATCAAACTTTTGTTCAGGTTCTGCATTCTTCCTAACCCATTGGTGTATATCATGGTTCTACTTTTCTGCATCATCCCTGTCTTAGATACACCTATAGTAACTATATTGATCTTCTTCCCATCCTCTTCTCTATTTTCTACAATAATCCATTGTACATTCTGGTTATTTTGGTTTCTCTTGTCCTGTATCTTTGTCAATAGTGTTGGACAATCTTCTATCTCATGGTCTTTTGTGCGAAAATACATACATGTGACAGGTGGCAATGGATGATCTCTTGCATAGTGTCTAGGTTTCTGAAAATTGTGACAAACTATTGGTCCTCGACCTCCTCCAAATCCTCTTCCTCTATGACCTCTTCCTCTGAAGCCTCCTCTGTTTCCTTGATTATCTCCATGCGGTGTATTATACTATGTTCCCTGATTATACTACAGTTGTGCATTATTTTATTGTGGTTGTGTTGCGCACTATTGTGCATTGTTATATTGTGGTGGTGTTTCAAATTGTTGCATGTTATTATACTATGGTTTTGCTTGAAACTATTTCATGGGATTATACTGTGGTTGTTGCACAGGTTGTGTTGTCATTAATTCAACTTTCACCCTACATGCATTTGACGTCCTCTCATTTATTATCTCTAAGGTTCTGTAATTCTTGTCTTCATGTCCAACTGACTTGAAAAAATTACAAAATATAGTATTTGGTATAGTATAATACTTCTACATCATGGGACAATGATTAAGATCATGCCCATGTGTTATGCATATCTCATACCATTCTCCTCATGAAGATAAATAATTCATCATACCTACTCCTATTTACTGTGCAAATAATGGACACTCATTCTTATGGTGACCTTCTGTCTTGTATAATGTACACTAGACATCTTCTCTTTTTTCCTTACCTTTATTTTGATTCAATTGAAATGTAAGGTTCTTCAGATATTCTCTCAAATCTTCTACAACTGGATATGTATTCTTATACTGATTTTATTCTAACTGCAAGGCTTCTTGCAAAGCCTCAACCTGACTATGGAACTTTTGTTGCCTCAAAGGATACTTGAAGTGTGGAAATAAAGAGTTAAAAAATAAATGTCTATGTTGCATATCAGTAATAGGGAACTTCAACTTACCTTTTAACCTTTTGAACTTCTGGTTAACCTCCCAGATTGATTCTCCTGGATTCTACTTAATCTTTATCATCTCATTCATGAACTGATCCTCTAAACTTAATTTCTGAAATTCATTTATTAATTTCCTCTTCACCTCTACAACAGTTGTAGGTGTTGACATTGGATTATTTACTGCAAGATCCATATACCAATCCAATTTGTGGTCTCTGAATGTGATTGCCAACTATGCAACCTTTGTATCTTCATCTGTAATCTGCTTATCTTCCCAAATCTTTTCACGGATAAACAAGTTCTTTTGTGGGTCCTCCGATCCTTCTCCTCAGAACTCTGGTAACCTAATAGTTGGATCTACTCCTTCCATTGTAAATTTTGTTGTACTACCACCTTTGCGCGGTGTAGATACTTGATTGTTTCTTACTGAACTTAAACTTCTACTTGAACTTCCACTACACCCCCATCCTAAAAAATCCTTCTACCACTAATCACTTGTTGTTTAACCAGTTTTTCTTCTTCAGACGTCTTAGTCACACATGGGGTTGTGGGTTCCACATTAATTCATATATGGAATGGAGAGCCTTCTTCTGCACTGGACCCTTGACCTTTGGTTTTCCTCTCATATGTGGTAGGTAGGATATCCTCAATATGCCCCATCACATGGATATCCTCTACCACTTCCTCATCACTATCCAAGCCCTCTCGCTCGACTACTACCCTCTTCTTACTATTGATATTATATTAGTAGGGTCATCCGTTGTGCATCATTCCTACTTTCCTTCTTATTTCCCTAGTTTGTTCCTCATCCATCATGATGGGTTCCATTGCTTCCTTCTTCTGGCCTCTCTCCAACAACTTCTCCATATCTCATATATTCCTTAGTGCTTCCCCAATTCCCCCGTGCGTGTATAGTGATATAGTTGTCTGATTCCATGATCATCACACCGTTATCATGCAATAATATATTGATTGACATGTAAAGTGACCCAATGTACCTCCCTCTTGGTCCCTTCAAGAAATCCTACTCTGCAACAGCATATGACTTCATTTTTTCGACTGCAAATTCAGTAATAAACCCTGTAGTAAAATTTTCTAACCAAAAATATACTACGAGTGTGAATTTATTATTAACCCTTTCCAATCGTGCAATGCTATCATCAGTCCACTCTACTGGCCTTATCCGCTTAGTCGTATCAGTATCCCTCAACCTCAATAACCACTCATCTAATAACTTTGGAAAATAACATAAATATGCCTCATGCAAATCAATAAACACATATCTCTGTAGATATTCATGTGGTGTATATCTAGAGCTTCTATTATCTTTCTATGCAAAATTGGGCCGCTTTGTCTCCAACCATCTTTCAATCTCTTTCTTTGTAGGGTTCCATGGCCTGAACATCCCTTTTTACCACTACATTTTATTCACTGACCTTCTCATCATATGCCTTCCAGGTTTTTCTTCTGAGTTCAATCCGACAACATAACCATTTGTTGGATGTAAAGGATGACCCAGGTTCTACCTTAGTTCTCCAACGAAACCATAGAAACCATTGGCCCTCCTGGTAAACCATGAGGCAACACTACGCACATAGTGCACAACTTAGTCTCACCCAAGATGGCTTATGGGTGATTTCATGACCCAAGTGTCCACAATCATGGAAGGGATTGAACTCATGGGAATGTTAGGCACATTTACTCCTCTACTTCAACATTCATCAAATTTACTATACCATTGTTTAGATCTACCATTCATTCTGCATAATTATTCTAGTGTGCAATGTAAATAAACTCTAACAGATTCATTCATTTATCCATTCATTCATCATAAATCATATAAAAGCAACATAGGCACACACATAAAGACACCATATTTTACCATGGTTCACCCCCCCAGGATACGTCCACAAAGATCTTCTGCTTTACTATTCTTCATCAAAGTCTTGCGTTGCATGCATTACATCAAAAGGTGCATTTAGAATGCACCTATGTGAGGCATACCAGAGTCACACCAATTTCCACAGATTGCGACATGACCCTCAATTATAATCCATGTAACTCCACCTTAGCTCCTCAGTTATTCAACAAAACATATACTTCAACTCAAAACTCAAAAAGGTGCTCCAAGTACTTCTCTCATACAAAAGTGATAATGATCCCCCTAGATACCTCATACATCCTCTATTTATACTCAAAAGTGGGTAAAAACCCTTACATTATAATCCAAAAACCTAATTCTAAGTGGACTCAACTTGTCCACATTCTAACTGCCTTCGCGCGCTAATCCAAAATTTCATAGTGTTGTTTTTTCTTTGTTCCTACCACACGCTACTTCCTTGGTCCATTATTCCCCATTTGTTGCATTGTATATTGAACCTTACCCCAAAATTATCCTACACAAACATAGGCCAACCCAAACTCCATATCCACTTCTATATCTCCCCCTCATAACTTTTCGAAAAACCTCATCCATCCCACGTCTTCAAATATTCGCAGTAATTTTGTATTTTGGGTGATTATTATGGTACTGTCAAACTCACTTTTGATAGGTGATCTACCCATTTCTCTAGAAATTGCAGTTGCATAGGTCAAAGGATAATATATTTCAGTTGCATATATGGAGATTATGGTTGAGAGGCTTAACGACGAGGGCAAGTAAATGAAAATATTTTTCAATGGGGCTATTAAATGAAGAGTGGGAAATTGTGTTTTCATTTGGAAGTTGCATCATAATTGGTAATGGTGGCAGAGAGTATGACGGGGTTATTATTGTCATTATTATAGAATATTGTTTTATTATTTTCTCATCATGATTTTTTTGTGGCTGCATGTTTGCATGCAGTGTGGATTCGCGTAATCTTTCACCTAAATAGGTTGCATTCCACAAAATTTATTTTTACAACGGAAATCCATCGCGTAAGCTCATCCATGGTTGATATTATTGAAACAAAAGTACTTACTACATTTTTATAAAAGTGTTCATAAATTTGTAAGTCCTTTTTCAAGAATTCCTTAAGTGAATGGACTCTTCCCATCATGACACCTTCATCTATAGCAATATCCAGAGATTCCATGATTGTGCTAAGTCTTTTATTAATGTTTTAAACAACATATTTCCTAACACCCATCAACAATTTAGTAGCCCTAGTGACCTTAGAGATTGATCTGATCACTTCCTTAGGAAATTCCTCTAGGACTATCATAGGTAAGGGCTCTATGAATAATGGTTTCAAGCTAAGGGAATCTTCATTCCCTTATCCTCTTCTTTGATTTAGAATTATCTAACTCTTGCTCGATTATTGAGTGAGATAATGCCTTACCCATGGCCTAATGAAACTTGAGAACCCCTAAAGGACTCAAACCTTTGACTTCAATTTCAGAGCTCCACTTTCCTACCACTCTTTTATCCTTTATATTGACCCTTTCAATTTTTAGCTTCCTAGACTATTGATCATATTTGGCATGATGAAGAGTCATAGACTCTTCCTCAAAAGCTAATGGCCCTTCCTGGGCCAACTCCTCTGCTATCAATTTACTCTCCACTATTTGTACTGCAACCCATGTGGGAACGTCATTAACCTCAATAACTTCCATGTCTATTGCCTTTTTTTACAAACCCCTGGGGTATTGATAATTTCCTCCATCTAGATTCATTTTTCAACTACAAGGATAACACCTTCTAGTGGAGGTTTTTAGTGTTACAAAATTTGGAATTTGTTTCAAGAAAGCCTCCACTACAACCTCCTCTATTAACTGCATAGGTTTTAGTAGATGTTCCATATAACTAAAAACAATTGGGCGGGAAGAGGTTGTAGCAAAGGTTTTTTTTTCCAACGTTGTTCTTGTCAATATGCATCAGTGCAGTCTCGACAAACCCACACCAGTGCGTTAATATAATACAAATGTAGTGGTGCATTAATATACTACAAACCCTTGGTGCATTAATATAATAAAAATTCCCCAGTGTGCTTATGACTATTACACATCGGTTCCACCTTTTTCTTCATATGCAGAGCACCAATGCTCTTATAATTTCTACGCATTAGTTTCACCTTGTTTGCATATGAAGAACTAGTGCATTTTAGGTTTTGTATGCCCCAATGCGTTTAAGTTCTAATGAGCACTGATGTGATCAATTTATCCCGAGACCTGATGCATTTAATATAGCATGCACCCTAGTGCTTGTATAATTAGTACGTACCGATGTCTATTTTACCATGTGCACTAAAGGGTAGTGAAATTTTGAATATTCAAGGTGAGATATCAATGCAATTATTTTTACTATGCATCGATGAATATATTATAGTAAAGGCACCAGTGCGTAAATAATATTTAGAGACCCAGTGCATATAATAAAATTAACGAACTGGTGCATACATTATTTTTAGTTCCCGAGTGTATATTTTAAACATGAGCACCCTACAATTTTGAAACGATAAATAATTGTATGTTATATCATTTACAGAACGATGTGTTTCCCAATAGTTTGTACCATTGCATTGTTATAATTAATGTGCACTGATACGTATGACTCCTCAAAATGCTTCGCTTTCTATATTATGGCACACATTGTCTAGTGAGTTCAAAGGAATATAGTGCACTTATATGTATATATTTTAATTAAGTGTTTTTCACAAATTTTCAATTAATCATTTCAAAATAAAATATTTTTTTATAATAATATTGTTTTATATTTTGTTATTTCATTTTGATATAATGATTGCATTAATGTGTTATCTAATGAATTACAACTCTATTATTTGTAGCAATGTAAATAATCCACATATTAAATATTCTAGAACACAACATTCAATAATGCAATGAAATAAGAAACCCATTTTATTATATATGAATAAGAGACTCATTTTCATACAAAAAGGGACAACATAAAAGTCCACTCTAATAAAATTACAACCAATATGTAATTGTTAAACTTATTGGTAACATGTCATCATGCAATTGGGAC
>JASDQU010107178.1:114491-128595 GCA_032191745.1 Picea mariana
TTTTGGTTGACACTAGCTAGAATATCCTCCTCATTCTCATTATCTTCTAAGCAATGCCATAAAATAAGAAAACAAAACCTCGAGCCAATCCAATTAACACCATGCTCCTTTCAACAATGGACATACCTTGAAAATATGTCTAATGCAATCTCAAACCTAGTGATGGTGAAGGGGTTATTTTTATTTAGTCCCTCTGTTAAGGATTCATTCCTTCTCTTGAGACCGAGGAGGTTTTCTAACCTATTCAAAATCATCTATTCACAATATCGAGTAGCCAAATCCCGTACCTCTTGAAAGGATTTTACAAACAATTGGTCTTGCATCATTTCTACCTTCTCAGTGAGTAAATTGGTTGGATTTGGGGATTCTCTTACCCTGATCCGGATTTTATGAGCAGAATGAAATGAATATAGATTATTAAAAGATTCTTAACACATAATAATAGAGATACAGTAAAACTGGTTTTCTATTCAATAAGGAAATAAGTTGAAACTGTAAAATGCAGCAGAAAACAAGCTTGTTGGAATGGTGACATCTTATCTCTGAGAAGAGATATGACGATTGTGCTCATTCGCAAGAAGATGATTACAATGAGGCTCTGAAGGAATTTTTACAATAAATAGGAATTTCAAAAACCCTAGACATCCAAAAACCTAACCCTAGGAGATGAAGCGCCAAAAGTCATGTGGGCCCCGTTTGGGTAAGTTAGTCGGTAAACTTCTCGGGGTCGTAAATTTTGCATACGATCTCTATTTTAGGCGCACGATAGCCCGTTGGAAAGGTCTATCCGAGGAATACACATTTTTATTTGATCTAGTAAAGTGCATTTTCAACTATGGCGATCTCTAAAAACGTTGTTTAAGGCCTCAAAACGGCCCTGCAAGTTAGGGACCTGAAAACTAGGAAAAAAACTGCCAAACTAGAAAACTGCCAAAATGAACCAGTTGGAATAGGTGGGAGGCCACCTACATCCATATGGATCAATCCTCCCCCCTTATGAAGCAATGGTCTCCATTGTGTTGAGTTCCCCCATCAGATGAGGAAATTTCTGTTGAATTTGGCCACGGGTGAGCCACTTGCCTTAGTGCAGGAGCTGCCCTGCTTTGACAACTCGATAAAGCTGGATACTTTGTTGTCGGGTGTCCTTGATCTGTGTGTCCACAATCTGATCATTGGATGCCTACTGCATGCAGTCAGGGTTGAGTTATGTTGGTGTCGACTGTGACGATCTCTAAAAACGTTGTTTAGGGCCTCAAAACGGCCCCGCAAGTCAAGGATATGAAAACTAGGAAAAAAACTGCCACACTGGAAAACTACCAAAATGAACCAGTTGGAATAGGTGGGAGGCCATTGACATCCATATGGATCATACCCATAGCTCATCATTCCATTCCAAGAACTCAATGAAAGTGAGTGTTTCACTCCATTTGATTTGATTTTGTATAAAGGAAATGAAGGCTCTAAGTTATATGTCCCTGATTTGGATCCCAATTTTTGAAATTAGTCATTATCAAGTTATTTTGGTACCATTCACACAATAACCCCTGATCTCCCTCATTTATTTTGGATAATTTTTCTATAAAGCGCTCTAGGATCCTAATACAATATGGATTCCTTGCAGTGATTTCTCTAATATGGAAGGATATTAGTTGCTCTTTTAGGTAGACGAAATAAGTAGGGGAAGGAAAACTATGGTCCTTCATCTCATGTGCCAAGAAACAAATATATTGCTTATCACACTTCAGTTGTTGGAGATCAGTAGTTATCCTTTGAATAACCATACAAGCCTCATGTTCCATAGGATTCTCAACTTCCCTTGGGAACATTTCATCTTTCTATTGCTTTGTTAAAGAGACAAAATTCTCTTCCAAGAATTCCAATTTTGATTTCCAACTAGCTACCTCACTCTCCAATTGGTCAATTCGAACCAAATCAGCTAATCGACTCTTTGGAGTTTCTACCATCCTGGTTTCTTCATCATCTTCAGAGATCCTCTGATCAAGCTCCTCTTCTTTTCCATCCAATTATTCCTCAGGATCTTCCTCATATTTTTCCTTTGATTTTTCCTTAGGTTATTCCTCAATTTTTTCCTCAGGATCTTTATTTGAATTGTGCTCTACCACATGTGGAATAGGATATGGCCAATCTCTTTGTTCCTTGATGTCCTATACCAATGTGTCTAAGCCTTTATGGGCTTCATAGTTTTTTAGTCTCTCCCTTGCAATTTCCATTTCTTTGTGTAGGGATAAATACAATTCCTTAAGCTCCTATGAATTCTTTTTAAAATTATATGGGATTTCAAATACTTTTTAGAAAACAAGGGTTGGAACTTACCAATCAGTATGGCCCTCCCTTTCTTTTGTTTCTCTTTCCTTGGCTTCTTGGATCCTAAAAGGTCTATTTCTTCATCTTTCACTAAGTGTTGCACTCCTAGTTCTTCCTCCTCTGTTGAATGCCTATTCTCATGCTCATGCTTGCTTCCCTCCGAATCCTATGAGATTTTCCCCATGGGTTCTATACCCTTTTCTAGGGTTTATTCATTATTCAATTCAATTATTCCAGGGTTCTTTTCCTCTTCTATCACTTCTTATTGGCTTCCATCGATTGGGTTCTGGGTCACTTCGATGTTCAGTAGCTGGGGAATCCCTCAAAAAACTCCTCCTTTTGGGTCATGAGAGTTCCTTTTTTAGATCAATACCCTTCTGTGGGGTCTCTGCATCTTCTTTGTTTCATCATATTTTTCTTTCTCCCCCAATTCCACCCTCATTGGCTCTACAATCTTTGCAACTTTTGTAATTTTATAGGACTGTGCAAATTCCAGGGAGGTATTTGAACTTTGACCCTCCTCTACAAGGGTGTGTTTGATTATTAACCTTATCAAATAGTCTTGAGCCAAAATTGACTTAGTATTCTTGGCTTCTTTCACCATCTTGCATGTCACTTCAAGAAAACTAAATAAGAAATATGGAATGTTGATGTGTCGTCTTTGGTACCTCAGGCGGCTTAACAATTTGAAGTGACATCTTAACAACAAGATATATCTCCCTTCACAAGTTATGAACTTTTGTACATAGAGAGACACTTCTAGGAAGGGCGTTAGAAGTGATTTTCTTTGTGCTCCTTTATATGTCCCTTTCATTGATTCATTATATGCCAAGGATTCTCCATGGATCATTTTTGCAGACGCCCTTCTCTCAAACCACCTTTCTCCAGTTTGTGAAAATTCGATAAATTTGGAAATATTTGCTTCATACACCTATATTTGTAACCCATTGAATACAAAAACCCATTTTTTGTAGGTTGTTGGATGTATCGGATGACTCGGGTTCTACCTTAGTTCCCCAACAAAACCCTAGAAACCATCGACCCTCTTGGTAAAACAGAAGGAAACACTGTGCACAAAGTGCACAACATAGTCTCACCTGAGATGGATTATGGTTGATTGGGTGAATCAAGTGTCTGCAATCATGGAAGGGATGGAACTCATGGGAATGTCAGGAACATTTACTCTTCTACTTCAACATTCATCAAATCTACTATACCATTGTTCATACATACCATTCATTCTGCATGATTATTCTAGTGTGCATTGTAATTAAACTCTAATAGATTCATTCAGTTATCCATTCATTCATCATAAATCGTAGTAAAGCAACACAAAACACACATAGAGACACAAATAATTGTACTCGCTCAGTAACTCTGTGATTCTTTCTACTCTCTGATTATCCCAATAATCTCTAATGCTTGTAATCTTTGGGTTTTCTGCAGTTCAAATATTAACCTTATTGATCTTCAATGGTGTAGCATAATCTTCCGAATATAGCTTTGGGCCTTCTACTTCCCTCTCACCTTCAACTTCTAGGATTTGGATACTGCGCAAGTTTTTTTTTTGTTGGGCCCTCTTCTTCTGCAATATGATAACAGTGCTCCAACTACCGAAATGTATGTTTCTTTTGATATGCTGTCACAATATCCACTTCACGTTATTCAAAAATATTGTCTCTTACCACCTTCAGAGTTGTATCTATTTTCGGGCTCTCATGCTCAAAGGAAAATGTAATCACAAATTTTTGTTGCATTTCTTTCCAATTTGTAGCTTCCATGCGTTTTTCTTGTTCCGTGTACCAATTCCTTGGCATGCCTTCTAATGTTTGAATAAAGTGATGTGACCATTATTCTAGTGGTATTAATCTCCATTGGACCATGCATCTATCTACATGTTCTTTGGGTTGTCCAAATCCATCATATTTCTCCAAAACTTTATTCTCATGCTCTGTGCCAAATCTAATGCACAATAACCTTTTTCAATGAAACTGGTTATTAATCTTCTCATGTGTACCCCACCAACAGTAAGGTGTTTCTTTCAAGGAAATGTCTAATGCTAGAAATATTTGATTCTCCAAAATTTCTACCTCAAACTTTCTCAAAAAATCTTCTAAATTATTCAGACCATTAAAAGTAGGAGGTTCTCTTACCTCTGTACCAACCCATATTAGTGCGCACATCATTCTAGCAGATATTTGGGTAGATAATTCATGTAATCCTTGCTTTCAGTTCTCCAACAGTGATTACATGAATTCACTGTTGGGTCCATGATCCCTCAGAAGGAGGAAGGTATGTGGAACTTACGAAATTTTGTTTTATTATATAAGATGTAAATTTGTTATACATAACTACCATGTGTGATCATCATCTTCCTGGTCTTTAAGTTAATAATAACATGGTTATCTAAAGCCCAATCCAGACCCAACAATGTTGAATATGGTGAAGTATTATCTATTATGTCAATGACTTCAAAGTTTTTCATGGTGCTCACACCATCTAGATCTACCGGTATCCCCTTCAATATACCAGTTGGCACCACTCTATGTTGATTTGCTAACTTCAATTGTATAGGTGAATACCCCAATGTAGGTTCCCCCATAGCTTCCCATGTCTTTTTTGGAAGAACATTGACATCAGGCCCTAAGCATAGTATGATATCCCCGATATTAAAATCTCCAATTTTTGCATTCAACATGAATTCCTTACTTGTTCTTCTCTTCTTACGAACATGATTCACTGTCTTTACCCCTTCTTCCCCATACTTACACTTTTCTAATAGACTTTGCGGTACCTGTAAATAATTTTTATCATTCAACAATTTTACACAAGACTCCAAAATGTTTCTTAAGTTACTTTCTTGCTCTGAAGGCTTCTCTTTTGCTGGTCTGATCAAATAAGGGAGGCATGTCATAGACTAATACCTCATCTCATGGCTTTGTTCCTAAAGTAGATGCAATATTCTCCTTCAAAATATCATGTCTAGCCTCTTTGAATGTTTCCTTCTCTTTGCACGCATCAAACTTTTGTTCATGTTCTGCATTCTTCCTAACCCATTGGTGTATATCATGGTTCTACTTTGCTGCATCATCCCTGTCTTAGATACACCTATAGTAACTATATTGATCTTCTTCCCATCCTCTTCTCTATTTTCTAAAATAATCCATTGTACATTCTGGTTATTCTGGTTTCTCTTGTCCTGTATATTTGTCAACAGTGTTGGACAATCTTTTGTCTCATGGTCTTTTGTGCAACAATACATACATGTGAGAAGTGGCAATGGATGATCTCTTGCATAGTGTCTAGGTTTCTGAAAATTGTGACAAACTATTGGTCCTCGACCTTCTCCAAATCCTCTTCCTCCATGACCTCTTCCTCTGAAGCCTCCTCTATTTCCTTGATTATCTCCATGTGGTGTATTATACTATGTTCCCTGATTATACTACAGTTGTGCATTATTTTATTGTGGTTGTGTTGCGCACTGTTGTGCGTTGTTATATTGTGGTGGTGTTTCAAATTGTTGCATGTTATTATACTATGGTTTTGCTTGAAACTGTTGCGCGGGATTATATTGTGGCTATTGCACAGGTTGTGTTGTCATTAATTCAACTTTCACCCTACATGCATTTGACTTCCTCTCATTTATTATCTCCAAGGTTCTGTAATCCTTGTCTTCATGTCCAACTGACTTGAAAAAATTACAAAATATAGTATTTTGTATAGTCTGATACTTCTACATCATGGGACAATTATTAAGATCATGCCCATGTGTTATGCATATCTCATACCATGCTCCTCCTGAAGATAAATAATTCATCATACCTACTCCTATTTACTGTGCAAATAATGGACACTCATTCTTATGGTGACTTTCTGTCTTGTATAATGTACACCAGACATCTTCTCTTTTTTCCTTACCTTTATTTTGATTCAATTGAAATGTAAGGTTCTTCAAATATTCTCTCAACTCTTCTACAACTGGATCTGTATGCTTATACTGATTTTCTTCTAACTGCAAGGCTTCTTGCAAAGCCTCGACCTGACTCTGGAACTTTTGTTGCCTCAAAGGATACTTGAAGTGTGGAAATAAAGAGTTAAAAAATAAATGTCTATGTTGCATATCAGTAATAGGGAAATTCAACTTACCTTTTAACCTTTTGAACTTTTGGTTAACCTCCCAGATTGATTCTCCTGGATTCTACTTAATCTTTATCATCTCATTCATGAACTGATCCTCTGAACTTGGTTTCTAAAATTCATTTATTAATTTCCTCTTCACCTCTACAACAATTGTAGGTGTTGACATTGGATTATTTACTGCGAGATCCATATACCAATCCAATTTGTGGTCTCTGAATGTGATTGCCAACTACGCAACCTTTGTATCTTCATCTGTAATCTGCTTATCTTCCCAAATCTTTTCATAGATAAACAAGTTCTTTTGTGGGTCCTCCGATCCTTCTCCTCAGAACTCTGGTAACCTAATAGTTGGATCTACTCCTTCCATTGTAAATTTGGTTGTATTACCACCTTCACGCAATGTAGATACCTGATTGTTTCTTACTGAACTTAAACTTCTACTTGAAATTCCACTACACCCCCATCCTAAAAAATCCTTCTACCACTAATCACTTGTTGTTTAACCATCTTTTCTTCTTCAAACGTCTTAGTTGCACATGGGGTTGTGGGTTCCACATTAATTCATATATGGAATGGAGAGCCTTCTTCTACATTGGACCCTTGACCTTTGATTTTCCTCTCATATGTGGTAGGTAGGATATCCTCAATATGCCCCATCACATGGATATCCTCTACCACTTCCTCATCACTATCCAAGCCCTCTCACTCGAATACTACCCTCTTCTTACTATTGATATTATATTAGTAGGGTAATCCATTGTGCATCACTCCTACTTTCCTTATTATTTCCCTAGTTTGTTCCTCATCCATCATGATGGGTTCCATTGCTTCCTTCTTCTGGCCTCTCTCCAGCACCTTCTCCATATCTCAGATATTCCTTAGTGCTTCCCCTAGTTCCCCCGTGCATGTAGAGTGATATAGTTGTCTGATTCAATGATCATCACACTGTTATCATGAAATAATATATTGATTGACATGTAAAGTGACCCAATGTACCTCCCTCTTGGTCCCTTCAAGAAATCCTACTCTACAGCAGCATATGACTTCGTTGTTTCGACTGCAAATTCAGTAATAAACCCTACAGTAAAATTTTCTAACCAAAAATCTACTACGAGTGTGAATTTATTATTAACCCTTTCCAATCGTGCAATGTTATCATCAGTTCACTCTATTGGCCTTATCCGCTTAGTCGTATCAGTATCCTTCAACCTCAATAACCACTCATCTAATAACTTTGGAAAATAACATAAATATGCCTCATGCAAATCAATAAACACATACCTCTGTAGATACTGGTGTGGTGTATATCTAGAGCTTCTATTATCTTTCTACGCAAAATTGGGCTGCTTTGTCTCCAACCATCTTTCAATCTCTCTCTTTGTAGGGTTCCATGGCCTGAACATCCCTTTTTACCACTACATTTTATTCACTGACCTTCTCATCATATGCCTTCCAGGTTGTTCTTCTGAGTTCAATCCGACAACAAAACCATTTGTTGGATGTAAGGGATGACCCAGGTTCTACCTTAGTTCTCCAACGAAACCCTAGAAACCATCAGCCCTCCTGGTAAACCATGAGGCAACACTACGCACATAGTGCACAACGTAGTCTCACCCGAGATGGCTTATGGGTGATTTCATGACCCAAGTGTCCACAATCATGGAAGGGATGGAACTCATGGGAATGTCAGGCACATTTACTCCTCTACTTCAACATTCATCAAATTTACTATACCATTGTTCAGATCTACCATTCATTCTACATAATTATTCTAGTGTACGTTGTAAATAAACTCTAACAGATTCATTCATTTGTCCATTCATTCATCATAAATCATATAAAAGCAACACAGACACACACATAAAGACACCATATTTTACCGTGGTTCACCCCCCCAGGATACGTTCACAAAGATCTTCTGCTTTACTATTCTTCATCAAAGTCTTGTGTTGCGTGCATTACATCAAAAGGCACATTTAGAATGCACCTATGTGAGGCATACCAGAGTCACACCAATTTCCACAGCTTGCGACCTGACCCTCAATTATAATCCATGTAACTCCACCTTAGCTCCTCGGTTATTCAACAAAACATATACTTCAACTCAAAACTCAAAAAGGTGCTCCAAGTACTTCTCTCATACAAAAGTGATAATGATCCCCCTAGATACCTCATACATCCTCTATTTATACTCAAAAGTGGGTAAAAACCCTTACATTATAATCCAAAAATCTAATTCTAAGTGGACTCAACTTGTCCACATTCTAACTGCCTTCGCTAATCCAAAATTTTGTCATGTTGCTTTTTCTTTGTTCCTGCCACACGCTACTTCCTTGGTCCATTCTTCCTCATTTGTTGCATTGTATCTCGAACCTTACCCCAAAATTATCCTACTCAAACATAGGCCAACCCAAAATCCATATCCACTTCTCTATCTCCCCCTCATAACTTTTCGAAAAACCTCATCCATCCCACGTCTTCAAATATTCGCAGTACTTTTGTATTTTGGGTGATTATTATGGCACTGTCAAACTCACTTCTGATAGGTGGTCTACCCATTTCACTAGAAATTGCAGTTGCATAGGTCAAAGGATAATATATTTCAGTTGCACAAATGGAGATTATGGTTGAGAGGCTTAACGGTGAGGGCAAGTAAATGAAAATATTTTTCAATGGGGCTATTAAATGAAGAGTGGGAAATTATGTTTTCATTTGGAAGCTGCATCATAATTGGTAATGGTGGAAAAGAGTATGACGGGGTTATTATTGTCATTATTATAGAATATTGTTTTATTATTTTCTCATCATGATTTTTTTTTGGCTGCATGTTTGCATGCAGTGTGGATTCGCGTAATCTTTCGCCTAAATAGGTTGCATTCCACCAAATTTATTTTTACAATGGAAATCCATCGCGTAAGCTCATCCATGGTTGATATTATTGAAACAAAAGTACTTACTACATTTTTATAAAAGTGTTCATAAATTTGTAAGTCCTTTTTCAAGAATTCCTTGAATGGACTCTTCCCATCGTGACACCTTCATCTATAGCAATATCCAGAGATTCCATGATTATGTTGAGTCTTTTATTAATGTTTTAAACAACATATTTCCTAACACCCATCAACAATTTAGTAGCCCTAGTGACCTTAGAGATTGATCTGATCACTTCCTTAGGAAATTCCTCTAGGACTATCATAGATAAGGG
Organism: Picea mariana; assembly: GCA_032191745.1. Taxonomy (NCBI): domain Eukaryota; kingdom Viridiplantae; phylum Streptophyta; class Pinopsida; order Pinales; family Pinaceae; genus Picea; species Picea mariana. Next base: position 124,162 of record JASDQU010107178.1, read on the forward strand.
ATCTATGAATAACGGTTTCGGGCTAAGGGAATCTTCATTCCCTTATCCTCTTCTTTGATTTAGAATTATCTAACTCTTGCTCGATTATTGAGTGAGCTAATGCCTTACCCATGGCCTAATGAAACTTGAGAACCCCTAAAGGACTCAAACCTTTGACTTCAATTTCAGAGCTCCACTTTCCTACCACTCTTTTATCCTTTATATTGACCCTTTCAATTTGTAGCTTCCTAGACTATTGATCATATTTGGCATGATGAAAAGTCATAGACTCTTCCTCAAAAGCTAATGGCCCTTCCTAGGCCAACTCCTCTGCTATCAATTTACTCTCCACTATTTGTACTGCAACCCATGTGGGCACATCATTAACCTTAATAACTTCCATGTCTATTGCCTTTTTTTACAAACCCTTGGGGTATTGATAATTTCCTCCATCTAGATTCATTTTTCGACTATAAGGATAACACCTTCTAGTGGAGGTTTTTAGTGTTACAAAATTTGGAATTTGTTTCAAGAAAGCCTCCGCTACAACCTCCTCTATTAACTGCATAGGTTTTAGCAGATGTTCGATATAACTAAAAACAATTGGGCGGGAAGAGGTTGTAGCAAAGATTTTTTTTTCCAATGTTGTTCTTGTCAAAATGCATCGGTGCAATCTCGACAAACCCACACCAGTGCGTTAATATAATACAAATGTAGTGGTGCATTAATATACTACAAACCCCTGGTGCATTAATATAATAAAAATTCCCCAGTGTGCTTATGACTATTGTGCATCGGTTCCACCTTTTTCTTCATATGCAGAGCACCAATGCTCTTATAATTTCTACGCATCAGTTTCACCTTGTTTGCATATGAAGAACCAGTGCATTTTAGGTTTTGTACGCCCCAATGTGTTTAAGTTATAATGAGCACTGATGTGATCAATTTATCCCGAGACCTAATGCATTTAATATAGCGTGCACCCTAGTGCTTGTATAATTAGTACGTACCGATGTCTATTTTACCGTGTGCACTAAAGGGTAGTGAAATTTTGAATATTCAAGGTGAGATATCAGTGCAATTATTTTTACTATGCATCGATGCATATATTATAGTAAAGGCACCAGTGCGTAAATAATATTTAGAGACCCAGTGCATATAATAAAATTAACGAACTGGTGCATACATTATTTTTAGTTCCTGAGTGTATATTTTAAACACGAGCACCCTACAATTTTGAAACGATAAATAATTGTATGTTATATCATTTATGGAACGATGTGTTTCCCAATAGTTTGTACCATTGCATTGTTATAATTAATGTGCACTGATACGTATGACTCCTCAAAATGCTTCGCTTTCTATATTATGGCACACATTGTCTAGTGAGTTCAAAGGAATATAGTGCACTTATATGTATATATTTTAATTAATTGTTTTTCACAAATTTTCAATTAATCATTTCAAAATAAAATATTTTTTTATAATAATATTGTTTAATATTTTGTTATTTCATTTTGATATAATGATTGCATTAATGTGTTATCTAATGAATTACAACTCAGTTATTTGTAGCAATGTAAATAATCCACATATTAATTATTCTAGAACACAACATTCAATAATGCAATGAAATAAGAAACCCATTTTATTATATATGAATAAGAGACTCATTTTCATACAAAAAGGAACAACATAAAAGTCCACTCTAATCAAATTACAACCAATATGTAATTGTTAAACTTATTGGTAACATGTCCTCATGCAATTGGGACAATATGTCGAGTACATTAAACAAAATCCCCGATTTTCAGAGACAAATATTCCAAAACATACAACTTGCAGTAACATTCAATTATATTGATTGTCATTCATCAGTTGCACTATTGTCATTGCTCGAGTTGTGTGAATGCCTCATTTATTCATCAATTGTAGGAAATATTGTACTTTGGTTTTTTAACATAATGTTTTCTTAATCGACTTGTTTTTTTATGTTTTTCCCTTTCATCTTCCATCTACAAACATAGTTCAAGAAACTGTAATAAGTATATCTCTATTTATATATAGTAGAATATACATGATTGCATAGATAAAAAAAGAATATCTTAGCACCAAGTCTTTCATAAACAATACACATTCTTTAGAAGCCATGCTTCATGCATTATCTCAAAATTTCCTATGTTCGTTGCATTCCATGCTTTGTTTCCTACATGTTTAATACGCCATGACAAAGCACAATCCATATAATCAATACAAAATTTTCTTCCTTTTTCAATAATGATAAAACAAGAGAATTTAAACAGCATAGCTACTTACAAATTGTTCAATTGAACTTTCATACTTCAACATATACTCACAACCCATACTTAACCCAATGTTTATCAATGCATGGGTTGGCTCCTCTTTGTATGTTAGCACTTACTAGAAGACATCCATGGACAAGTGTAAATTAAGTATTTAAATATAAATATCACAACAAACATGGAATCTTAAGAAAGGTCCAAAACGTAAATACCCACAAAGTTTGTGATCAACCCTTTTATTCCTCATCGTCCTTTCTTGTGTGTTGAATGAATTCTATTTTTATTTTTTTTTGCAGCAAAACGATTTAAAATTAGTATTTCATGCTATAATTAAATTCAATGTACATAAAAGAATAAATAAATGATTACATACCTTTGATGCACATTATTGTTGGGATGGCTCCTCTTGCAACATAATTATGTTCATTTCTTTTACCATATTCTTCTACACTTTTTTGGACATCCCTACAGACATGTCTTGGTTTTCCCCTTGTTTGTCCCTTGAAATTTTCAAAATCTCCCTGGAAAAAAAAACATTATTAGGAATCATTAGATATGAAAATTCTGTAATTTTAAAAAAAATAAGGTCTCAGTGTGTATAGTAACTTAATACACACCAGGGCATCAACCACACGCACACACTCACACATCGGTATAGTATAACAATGTTCTTGTGAAATTGAAAATATTTTACAAATTTATGTATTCATCCAATGCTTTATGAATTAAGAAAAGAATGAATTTCTAAGTACTATTTATTACGCACCGTTGACCTATGAAAAAATTTAATACATGTGTCAGGCTGTTGTATTAAAGATTTTTAATTACCTGAAAACACTAAATTGTCAAACCAGGGTAAGTGAACTTAGAATTGCTACACTATATGTGCTGGTAAGATTCTAATTCCTATCTAAAGGTTATTCTGAGAAGAAAACACAAACTTACTCTTAGAAACTGAACCCTAATGATTATCTTAAAACTAATCATATCTTATCTAATTCATCAAATGGAAACAATTATGAATTTGTATGTTACGTTGTGATTCAGATACTTTATAATGATGACATCTTTCAAAGATCCCCCATTTGATAAATCATCTACAGGTTCTTCTTCATGTTCTTGGATAATTACCTTTGGTGTTGTTCTTGTTACAGGCTGAGTTTTATTTAAAGTTTTCCCAAATCTCAGCTGTATTTCTTGTATGGAAATGGGGTTTATGGTGTAAGCTGTGTAATTTTGAAAATCAGCACTATGGAGTGGCAGAGGTGATCTGTTGTTAGGATTTGGAATGGGTTGAGCGGGTAATATGGCGGTACAAGGTGGATTCTGAGGCTGTTGAGGAGTTTGTTGAACGAGTGGTAAAGGAGGTGGAGTAAAACCAGGCAATAGATGATGTATGTTTGGAGGGTATTGAGTACATGGATTCTGGGGAATTGTTACCGCATGCTGCTGTTGGTTATTTCCATAATTATGTTCTCTCCATCCTTGGTACCAAGGTTGAGCAAGGACATTTTGCAGAGGCCAATTTGGCCAGTTCCATGGATGTTGTTGTTGTTGAGAGAAGGGTGGATAGTAGCCGGAAGGTTGTGGGGATGGTTCTTGATACATATTTGAGTTCCTAAGTTGCCAAGGCCTCTTAGGTGCAGATGGAGTCCCTGGAGCTTCCCATCCCTTGAATATAACTTGCAATCCTAGTAAGGATGGACAATCTTCTGTTTTATGATTTTTAGTACATATTGCACATACAGAAACATTTTCCAAAGGACATTCTCGTAAAGGATGCCTTTTTCTGCATTTTGGGCAGAATATGCTTAATACAGGGTTTTCCTCTTCCTGCTTTTTCTTAATCTTCAAAGTGTCTAATTGAGATCCAATCATTCCTAAAATGTCTATTTTAAAATTTTCCAAAAGGTTTCCCAATTCAATTCTAGTAACTCCACTAGATGTGGGTACTTTGGTGTTTTTGTTGACAGGTTCTAACAGATATGTCGGTTCTCACCCTTCGTTTCACAGCTCCTCTTTCATCAACCTGCTAACATACCACACCAAACCAAATACATTTTAAGAAAATAACCAAAATAATTATCTAACTTACCTTCTAAACAGCTCTGCGGCAGCGGCGCCAAAAATGTCAGGCTGATGTATTAAAGTT